>CM076583.1:20092423-20385821 GCA_034641835.2 Pinus albicaulis
GCATAAAAGAGCCCATTGGCGCGGGTTCGTGCCCGATACCTGCGCCAATGAGCGCGGCCCTAAAATTTCAAAAAGTGGTCACAGAAGATTGATATACAAGGGAAGACTATTAAAAAATGGATGAAAATGTAGAGCAAGGAAGCGCCTCTTACCTATAGCAGACGAGAATCTGAATGGTCAACCGGATCCGTCGCAATCGCCGTCAAAAGTTTCTACTCCAAATGGACCACTGTTGCTTTTTACCAAGGTGAATAGTAAATGTAATTTTATTTTTACCAATTTGGCATATTTATAACTTTTTGACATAAAATGAGTTTTAAAAAGTTATTTTTATCAGATATTTTAATATGTTATGTCGAAAATGGGTTTTACGCTTGCTTGGTATGTGCAGCAGCAGGTTTTTGCGATTTTGACGATGGAAACGAGTTGTATTTTATACTTTTTCGGACTCGGTAAATACACGAAAAAGTCACTTTGGAGTCATCTTTCAGCTCTTTTCTAACTCTCTAAACATGAAAAGATCGCCGAGGCCCTTGTCGTTTCGATCTCGTTAAATTGGACACGAATCGACATCTACCCAGTATACGTTTACCCCTTTTTCGGGCTGGGATGGATTGATTACGAAAAAGGAATACCCTAGCCTATCGCGACTAGGAGGTTTTCTCGGATATTGTTTTCTACCTTTTCGGATCTGAGGAACTATTTATGAAAAGGGACCTGTGGAGTTTACTTTTCTGTTGTCTTTTCAAACTCTCTAAACATGAAAAGACGCCGAGTTCTCCCTTTGTCAGACTCGTTAAACCCTGATGACATCGGATCCAGTCGAAATGACGTTCTCCTCCTTCCTCCTTCCTAGGACTCGTTAAATGCACTAGGATGGATTCGCCCGAAGGGCGGACTTATATTACAAGCATATGCTATCCCCTTCAAGCTTGTTATTAAAAATAATTGGGGTACTCGCCAGAAATGGTGGGGAAAATGGAACCATCGTCGTTGTCGTCGGCAGTATGTCGCTCTTGAACATGGCACTTGTCTGCATTCGTGTCGGGTTGGGGACATCTCATCTCGTTTCTTCACTTTGCCTCCGTGGGTTTGGATAATCTCTTTTGACCTCTCATCTGCTCATTGCCTCGTCACAATGACCTATGATCCGTTGATGTCAAATACTTCCAAGTCCACTGTCGTGCCGTTAATATGTTCAAGAGAAGTTGGCCTCTGCAAATATCAACCTTCCTCTGATTCTCATACGATCCTGATTCACAACAAAAAACATCATGTTCCTCTGTCTCGTGTCGATGATGTGGGAAACATTATGGCCCACCTTCGATCAGGGTCACTTCCTGTCGACTTCAGCTCATTATCCAGGAAGTTGATCTAGAGACTCCTTTATGGTACCTTGGAGCCTGCATGCCTCAATGGCAGGTTCGTCGCATTCGACGTGAGGTTTTCATCATTGGCCTCCGATCGAGTGATTCTGCGGGTGTTCGATGCCAACTCATTGATTCACATGCCGTAGATTGTACCTGTAGTACCTTGAGGGCCATTGTCATTATTGGTGGTTCCTCTCGCGTCTGTTAACGGCTTTCATCATTGGCTGGTAATCAGATGATGTTCCTGCATGTTCGACTTCAGCTCACATATTCGCATGCTCGAACTTGTACTCTATTTGGGTCGAGATGGAGCGCAAGACCCTGGATTGTGTCTGTTGTAATCCAGGCTGCGATTGTGGATTATTATCATTATGTATATGACTCATTGATTGGATGGCTGCAACCATACCTGAGTCTATTTATTTGATCCTCGCTGGATGGCTGCGCCCATACCCTGGATCCGGATTATAGTGTACTCTGTTTCGGATGGCTGTGCCCATACCGCATATACATCATGTACTTGAGATATCAGTTGTATTTTTCTGCACAGGTTTTCCGACGGCGGGGCTTCAGTTGAACATGTTCTCGTAAAGCATTTCACCCCTCTCTCTCTCGAGCCTCATACTTTAGGGGGCATCTGTTACACAGTAATTTGTCACCGTCCCTACCATTCCCGGTCCCGCACAATGGAGGACCCATTTTGTGACCTGTGAACATTGTCATGCCTTGAAACCATCATCAATGCATTCTTCTAAGCATGAGCTTCAATTGCCCTAAAGACATCTCCTTGCAAAAAATCATTAAAACATCTCCTTTTGCATTGGCTCGGGCAGGCAGTTCATCACTTGCGCCAATGAGGAAAATCCTACAAAGAGGCTGCGCCAATTGGCGCTCTGTCCCAGAGCAGTAGTCGCGCCAGCCAATTTAAGGAGTGTTTTTTTAAATAAAGATGGCGGAAGTTGTGTTTCAACAAACTCAGAAACCATTGCCTATCTTGAGTTGGGAGGTTTGGTTGCGGGAGTTCTATGGAAGGGAAGTGGTTTGCCACCTCCCATGGAACCTTCCTTGTTGATAGGGCCAATCCCACAATAATAGGGATCCCAACTCCCTCCTTCCCCATCTATAAAAGCCTGTTCAATTCCATGGCAAGCTAGTCTTGAAGTGCCTAAGCTTTGAATCTCCAAATTCTCAAGAGCCTTTGTGTTGTAAGGGCCCTCTTTCTTCCCTTAAGGCCGACTCAAGTAAGGAGACTATCATCGAGAGACTCAAGAGAGGTTTGCCCTTTCCCTGGCGAGCTTTGCGAGACGTGAACGACTGGAGACCCATCCGAAGGAGACCGCGACGTCAGAACATTGGTTGCACTCTCTTTCGATTGTTATTTAATGAATGATTACGGTTATGGTTCCACTCTGTTTTCACTTATGTTAATATGAGTTATATCCTTTCTGACTGATATATAGTTGCGCATTCTGGATTTTATGCTTGTATTCGTGTTGTTTCTTGCATGTGCAGGTGTCCATCCGCGGAGATCGTGGGAGGATCGTGATCTGCCGAGGCTGAGGAACGGGAATGCTTTCTTCTACGGATCATAGCATTGGATTCCAGGTAGGCCTCCATCTTTGGTCTTTTATTCGTAACTAGGAATTTGCGCTGTAACATTTGATGATTGTTGCTAGACCCCTGTTGGGCTAGTAGGGATCGCCTCTGTCCACAGAGGGGATTTACCTCCTCAACCCCAGTACAAGAACAGATTTGAATGCAGAAGAAAAAATCCAGCCTGCACTTCCCAAGCCCATCATCAATCCTTGGGTAGAGCTTGTCCATAAAAAGCACATAACTGGTCTTGGATATGACAAGGAGTTGTCCTTTCATATTCCAGACTACTCCAAGCCCATCAAATTTCAGAGTGTCGGATTTCTTCATGATAGCTCACCTTCAGTTGTTCTAGATTCTGCTCCTCTTTCACAGTAGCAACAATAGATTGTAAAATGCCAACACTGTGACCGAGTTGGCCATATGAAATATCACAGTTTTGATCTTCACCCGTGCAAGCACTGTGGTCGGCACACTCATTCTTCACACAGATGCTTCATAAACAAGCCTCCTACAAGAAAAAATATTCATCTTGGATGGATCGCTTCTTGGCAATGGGCATCAACATCCAATAAGATGTTTAAGTCATATGTTAGAACTTGTTCTAGAGTATTGAATAATCTTGTAGTTGATTTTTCGCCATCATCTCATCTTGTATCTGACAGGGGGGGAAATGGTGGTCATCTACAAGCTTCGAAGCCACATCAGGCAAGCCTAAGCCACAACCTATCATTCCAAATTCAGAGTTGTAGCCAGAGACACAGTAGTTCAAGCGAGCTTGAGCCACAACTTGTCATTCCAGATTTAGAGTTGTAGCCAGAGACACAATAGTACAAGTGAGTCTGAGCCATAACCTGTCATTCCATAGTCTGAGTTGTAGCTAGAGACACAGATGCCCATGAGCATGCCTTTGGTTGGTGGTCAACCTTAAACCATCTATGCGAGGTTGATATTCTTCCTTTTCAAAGAATTCAGGGCACTTCCTCTGGTAGAATGCTTCAGCTTCTTGCCAGTTTTAGTAGAGTTCCACGAAATGCATCAAGCATTCCAGAGTTGGTGGTCATCCTTAAACCATCGTAGGTTGTAGACCTCCCTTCTTCCAGGTTGAAGGTCTCCCTCTTCAAAATATGAGGAGCACTTCCTCTAGCAGAAGACCTCAGCTTCTTGGCAGATTTGGAAGAGTTCTGGGAACTGCACTAAGCGTTCCAGTGTTGGGGATCATCCTTAAACCACCTCTTTATGCCAACATTTCAGAGAGCTCATTCAACCTACTGTTTCCATGCATACTTTGCATTTGTATTACAACTCTCTTCTTAGACTCACACATACCCCTTCGAATTAAGGGGGGGAATGTTGGACACCTAATCCTCTATGGGTAGGTGTAGAAGGTGAATGGACAAAATGAGTCCAAGAGACCACTTGGAATGTGAAACCAAGAGTCACTCCAATGTATTATATATATGCATCTTTGTGCATAATAATGCAACTCATGCTTATCTTGTCTATCCTTCCCTATTCCATGGCTGAGTTTAACATAACAAGCCAAGAAGGTTGGAATTGTGGCAAATGTTTTGAAAATGAGAACATATGTGAGTAAGGGTTGGGAAATCCAGGAGAAAGTGTTTTTCATCTTCAACTCTCTTAGTATCGCAAAGGGGGAACATTATTTTGTTCCAAGGAGTTTTGGGAATAGACCAATGTCCAGTTTCACTTTGAAGCTCGTGAGAATTAGTTCTTATCTTTGGAATGCTAATTTTCTTCTTTGCATTGGTTAAGGAAGAAAGATAATTCTAGTTAGCAAGAGTAGGGTTGATGACATTCTTATAGTGTCTTAGCTTCCCTTTCCCCTCTAAATCCTTATCATCCCACAACTAATCCTTAAATTTGGAAGTAATAGTTTTTTTGATATCATCGTTATCTCCAAGATAATCTCCTCCTTTATCCCCCAATGGTCAACCCAGGACTGGGCATCCTTATGCCAACCTTGCTTGAGCCGGAGGTGGGGGTTTTTACTAGCGTTAAAAGCAATTTTTGGGATCCTCTTGGATTCCATGTTGTACATTTTCTTCTTGTACATCAAATACCTAAACATAGCATGTTTTCAATGGGGGAGAGGCTAACTTCAATCAAGAGGATAGGGCAGGGAGTATTTCCTTTAATCTTGAGGTTGTAAGTTATAAATTGATTTTGGATCATATCAATCTTTCTCCATGATTCTCTAGATATATCGCAGGCCCAAACTTCACATCTATATAAAATAACAAAGGTGGCAAGAGTCTCAAAGCGCATCATTGTTTTACTCCAAACCCAAATATCAATTAACTTACAATTGTTTTCAAGCTCATAGTAAGCTTTCCAACCTCCTATAATCCTTTTCTCAATGTTATAGTTCTAGTTGAGTTGATGGTGAATGTCAATACATAGATATTTGTATGAGGAAACCTTCTACAAGTAATTTTTATCATAAATGAAATTATCGTAGTTGATCCTTTTGGATTTAATTATCATGACTTTAGTCTTTGTCGGTATTAACAACTAGAACAGTAATCATGGAGGATTTTAAGCTGCATGTCGAGATCATCAGGACTTCTAGCAAGAAGAACGATATTGTCGGCATAGAGGAGAAGAGTAATGACTATATAACAAGCTTGGGTCCATAGCATCTTGCAGCTTCTAAACACTCTTCTAGCTTATCAATGTAAATGCCAAAAAGGGTAGGGGATAGGGAACATCCTTGCTTAACCCCGATATTGCATTTAATCTCCTCAGATAAACCCTCAGAGGTCTGAAGCTTGGAAATAACATTCTCGTATAACATAGTTACAACAACTCTCAACTCGAGAGGAGCCATTATCTCATTGAGCCTTTGTCGTAACTTCTCCTGAGGAACACTTTCTAAAGGTTTTCTAAAAAAAAAAACCAAAAAAAAAAAAAAAACAAAACAAAAGAGATCAATTTTACTATTGCAACACTCCTCGATAATGGTCCTAAGAGTGACAAGGTGGTCAATAGTTTATTGATGCCTCCTAAAACCAACTTTCCCTTTAACTCTTTTACCATGAACCTCAAGCCAGACACTAATCTTCTTTGCCAAAATGAGTCAATACAATTTGGCTAAAATGTGGCTAATCATGATAGTCCTATAGTTAGAAGGAATGTTTTTATCCCCACTTTTAAAGATAGGCACAATAAGGCTTTGCGTCCAAGGGTTAGGGAACACATGTTTCACCGCCAAGTTGAGGAAATTGTGTATATGCAAGATGATGATAAACCTTCCTATTTTGAAAATTCTAGCCTGGTATCCTTCAATATCCCTAGCCTTCCCATTAGTGAGCTTCGTAATCCCGAACTCCACGTCTTCCAAAGAAAATATATCTTCTTCTATAGGAGTGTTTAGGATCTTTCCCATGGTGTCTGCAGAGTCATAAAGATTCTTAAGATAGATATGCCATTCCTTTAAGGGGATCAAATTATCTTCTTTCGTTTTACAGACAAAAATATTCCTCCAAAAAATTCTAGGCTTAACTTTAGAGAGGTGAAGAAGACGCTCTTGGCTCTTATTTATATAGTACATTTTCTTCCTTTGGATAAGAGCTTTGTACACACTTTATTTTTCAATCCTTATAGTTTCGTTAGGAGCATCTCTAATCACTTCCCTAGCAAACTTACAATCCTTATCATACCAAGGGTTGTAAGTTCTATTGTTCTTTTTATACAATACCTCGGTAGAGGATTTGTTAATGGAAGTGGAGAGGGTTCTAATAAATTGTGGTAGATGTGATCAATGTTATCATTATACGTTAAGAGACCTAAATTCCTTGTTAAACCTTTTAATAAGAGATCCTTTTTACTTTTGTCAAAGCAAGTGTGCCTTTGGCTCCCACTATTATTTTGCATGTGGTTGGTGTGTATATCAAGGTTTAGGGTTAAAGATAGAGTTTTGTGGCCATAATTCAAGGGTTGTGATCGTCTAGGAGAACAAAAATAACAATATGGTTGAGAACCTGGATATCAGATATTGCATAGTCCACAACACTACTGCCAAGCCCATGAATACAAGTCATCTGGCAAGATGTAGGCCACATGTTAATCCCATTACAAATTATCAATTAATAATATAATATCACGATTTAATAATATTATGATATTGTAATATATATAATTAATTAATTTAATGTCAAATCCATACACATATATAAATTATTTAAGGTCGAATTAAGAGGCACTCTTATCATCTGTTTGCTTTATAGTTCTTGATGATGGGTGGAATGTCCACCTGAAATGTGTGACTAGGTAAACATCTACACACTTTATCTCCAAAAGATTTAGACAATAGAAAATAAATTCATAATAAATGATAAAATCTAAAATCTAAAATCTTCTATAATGAATAAATAAATAATAAAATAAAATACAAAGTTATAATATAATAAATTAATAATAAATGATAAAATAGAAAATCTAAAATCTTTTATAATAAATAAATAAATAACTAAATAAAATACAAAATTATAATATTTTAAGGCATTCAAAGGTCAAAAATAAATGTTTGAATTAAATAATATATTAATATAATAATTAATTAAATAAAAATAATAATAGAAAATAGAAAATTATTTAAATTTATAATTGAAGAAAAGGGTATAGTAATAGAAGATTATGATTTAATACTCTCTCTTTTTTTCTAGAAGAAAAAAAACGTTGGTTTATATAATGTACCAATATATTTTTCAACAGAATATGCTTCCATAATGGTTTATATACTGATAATAGATCTCCCAAGAAGAAACGAGTTGAGAAATATATGCATAAAAATAGGAAATCATCATAGACATCTAGAACTCACAAAAAACTTCAAAATCCATCCATTAACAGTCTTATCAAAAAGCAAATTACCAACCAAACAACAACCGACCCAAAGAGGCAAGTAAAGAAACAACAGCTAGGGGAGGGAGATAGAACCCTCATCTCTGGTAATGTCATTCTTCAGGTGAATGTATTGCATATGACCAACATTGTTCGAGAGGCCTTTATTGGAAATAGAGTCTGCAATCGAATTATACTCCCTATAGATGTGCTGAAAAGTGATTAGAGAGAAGGACCGTCAGAGTTGTTGTATTTGAGATATTCATCCATTGAGATGAGGGGGGAAGAAGTTAGTATTGGACAACATCCCATTAATAAGGACCTTTGAGTTTGAATCCCTATAACATGTAATGTATCAATTGACAATCTTTTGGAAAACCAAAGAAGCCCCTAAAGAGCCAGGACTTTGGCCCTTGTATTTGTGTCAGTACCTCTGTTCCATGAGATCTTGTATTTTCGACTATGTTCCACTCTTAGCCACACACAAAAACCACAATTGCCTGTTTGAGTAGCTCCGTCGAAAAACTCAACCGGGTATTGTATGGGGTGAGGGTTGTACCTGTGCGAAAGGTTGTTGTCTTTGTGAGAGGGCTCCTTTATTGTTTCTACCCACAATACTACGTTGTGAACAATTCAGTGTATATTAATCCACAGTCCCTCAAAGATATGTCCATTCTTGGCCCTATTTCCCATAAAGTAAAAAGATGAGTAGCTTGAAATTTCCCTCCCCGAGCTATGCACCAACGTAAACATTGTTCAACTCGGAAATCTCCTTCAGGGAATGTTTAGGGAGAGGAAGATATTGTCCCAGACAAGTATAGCAAAGGGGAATTCCAGAAAAAGACGAGTATTAGTTTCATTTGATTCGTTGCACATAGGGCATCTATCGGGCCTACAAAAACCCCTTACATAGATTTTCCCATGTAAGTGTTTTGTTTTGCCAGACTAGCCATGCGTAGAGGATTATCTTAATAGGAACATCTAATTTCTAGATTTTGTAGAACCATCATGCATGACTAAGAGCTAATTGACAGCAAATTAGATACATGTATGTGTTCGCAACCTCCACCAGGTTTGACCTCAACTTTCCAGCCCATGTGAAGTGATCACCCTCCTCAGATCTACAGAGTCTGGCACTTCTAAGAATTTGTGTGTAAGCCCCCCATTCTACAACCATGTGACCATCCACACCAACCTTTGTAGCCATTATCTAGATCGGAAAACTGCCATGCCATCGAGAAATAACTTGATCCAGTAGAAAAATACCCATAGAGTGTAATCTCCCCATTGTATCCTTAGACAGTGAATGTTCACCCTCCACACCGTGAATGCTATCCATGCCAATTATGATATGATTCCCTTTTCCAAAAGACCAAATAATTATATGAAGAAAGATGTTTTTAACTTTGCTGAAGCAATTCCAAATGTAAGAGTGGGATTTCATCCCAATATGCCTGGTCCTGATCCATTCATCGACCTCTTTATTACAAAGATATTTGATAAACTTTGTTGAAGCAGTTCCAAATGTAAGAGCCAGATTTGATCCCAATATACCCAGTCCTAATCCATTCATCAACCTCTTTATTACAAAGATATTTGATAATAATGATATCCCGCCATATACCCTCCCAAAAAAGGGCCTCTATAATCAAGAAATAATATTAGAATAGATTATAAAACAAGGAGGGGTGATTGATAAATAAATAAAGACACTAGGGAGAAATAGATTAAATAGGGAATAGATAATAAATAGTAAATTATAAGAAATATAAAATAAATTTGAAAGGTAAATTAAAAGATAAATAAAATAAATTTGAAAATAAAAATTGAAATTAAAAAGAATTAGAGTTAGGAAAATCGAAGTGGAAGGGAAAAGATTAATGATGGAGGTTAGGAATGAAAGGCTTTAGGGAGTGGCTAAGCTTATAGTCATTAATTTGATGAAAACCAAAGTGGAAGGGAAATGATTAATGATGGCAGTTAGAAATGAAAGGTTCCATGGAATGGCTAAGGTTATAGTCATCTATTTGATAGATTCAAAAATACATTTAATAAGAAATCACAATCTCACTCAAAATTATATCCCAATTCCCCATCTTTTAATATATAAAAACTATTTAATTTTAAATATTAAAGAGATTAATATTAATTAATTAATTTATTCTTTTATAAAAATGCATGTTTTTAATTTATTATTTTCAATAGAAGTAAAAAATATGTTAAAATTTCAGGTAAGAAGTTTTCTTCCTAATTCAAACTTACAAATATGAGAATAAAAGATAGAAACTTCTCTTTAATGTACAAAAGGTGCTTTAAAATAGAAGGTGTTGACTAGATATTTAACATACTAAATCCTGTGATTAAATTTCACCCCTTTTTTAAGGTGGAATATTAGTTTGAGTAGTTTATAAGTGAGATTTTTTGAAAGGTTCTATTTTATTTTATTTGTTTAAAATCTGATAGAATTCATTGAAAGCATAGATTAAATTTCACCCTTTTTTAAAGGTGGAATATTAGTTTGAGTAGTTTATAAGTGAGATTTTTTGAAAAGTTCTCTTTTACTTAATTTGTTTAAAATCTGATAGAATTCATTGAAAGCATTAATTTGACTTAGCAAGTGTCACAAAAATTTCTTCAAGTGCTAAATCCAAATATACCCTCAAAAAACCAGTTTAAATAACACAAATCAAAATTTAACTACAAATTTTATCGCTAAATTCCAAAAAAACTCCAACAAAATTCACTTACTCCATTAATGTTAACCCCATTAATGTTAAGTGGTTAGACACTTGCTCTGCTAAAGTGGTTAGACACCTGCTCCTAGCAGAATGATTAGATTGCCTCAAAATTGGCCCGAGTCCAGCCAAATTGGGTGTCGCAGGCTCACAAATATGACCTAGATCAGAAAACATAAACTTCAATGAATTAATCCGATCTTAGATATAGATTTAAGTCATAAAACAAAAATTCTCCAAGGATCACGCGAGATCATGATGCAGGAGGCGCATCCACGTTCTCCAACACGTTACAAATTACTCCATTGAGTCAGTCATCAGTGGTCCCACAACGACAATAGGTGGCTGCTTCGGATCTATTTGCTGTCAACTGCATAGAGAGCTTGTTGAGATATTTTTAGGAACTCCGTTAAATATTGCAAGGCTGCCTTGAGCTTTCAGGTTACTAGTTCTGTTATATAAATTGGAGGCCAGCCAAGGCTCAGGGGCAGTGGAGATATGCCCAGAGGAACATTTGCAGAAGAAGAATAATGGGACCTGTCTGTAATGGGCTTCGAGGAGTGGTTTTGTAAGGAACCATTGTGTAGGCTCAGAGGAGGTTACTGCTTGTGGGCATTAGTTTAACACCTTTGTTTGGATCTGTCATCTGTATGCAGGATGTGGGGAGAAAAGCCGACAACAACCCTACTCTTTGGAAGAGGAGTGGTATGACACCTACGCGTATTTCATTTATGTGAATATCTCCCAGTCTCTAATAAAACTGCAGCATTGGTAAACTCTCTTATGTCTTCTAATGGTGTTGTTTTTGATGGAATTAGTGTCGTCTTTGTATATTAGAACCCTTCAAAAGTGATTCCGAGATACCCCACCGCCCTTTTGTCTGCACTTTGTTGCCCTGTTTTAAGGTGGAATGCTGGCACAATGACTTAAAAACCATCTGGAAGATGATTAAATTGAGATTAAAGTTTGCCTGAATCCAGCCAAATTTCGCATTTCTGTGTAATATAATTATTATGATGTTAACCGCTCTATTATTTATCCTTTTCAATAATATTATTACATTCACTTTACTATTAACATTTAATAAATTTACGCCTCCTCCCTCTTTTTCGTTGTTAAGATTGCACGACAATTATTATTAATTTACTTCGAATTTTTCACAACTTTGATTCTATCTAATCAATTTTCAAATATATTTTAGTTTTGCATTCTTTTGTTTCGGTATCTTGTATTTATAAAAGGTTGGTTACTGTTGAGATAATGCCTCATTTATGAGTCATACTACAGTATAGGGATTGGTTTGGTGTGTTGGAGGATGTTGAGAGATTCTCTCAACTACTCCCTCCAAGAATGGAATTAGTTGGATCTCAACAGCACTATAAATATATACTACAGTTTAGGGATTGGTTTGGTGTGTTGGAGGATGTTGAGAGATTCTCTCAACTACTCCCTCCAAGAATGGAATTAGTTGGATCTCAGCAGCACTATAAATATTGTAATGTATTAGTTTGATTTAATATAGAAAATAATTATTGTGTGTTATAACTATGTTCAATCGCTGACCTCTTCAATTTTAATATGGTATCAGAGCCACTGTGGGCTTGACTCCCTCCAGGGAGAGCTCAGAAAGATGAAAAAGATCTGAGGTTTTGTATTTATTTTGTACATAGTTGTATTTCTGTGTATAAGTGTTGTTAATTTGTTTTTGTATTGATCATGTCTCGTGACAGTGAGAAACCTAGTATAAAATATTTTAATAGGAAAGGTATGAGCGGTCAACGAAGTACGGGAAGGTTTAGTAGGAACGGCATGTCGATGGGCCGAAACTTGGAATCCCCACCACCCGGAAAGACTATGACGGATGGATACTTATTTGTGAAGGGCAACAAGTCCATGGGAGAAAGAGGAGGAGCGAGCGGGGTGAGTCCGGTGGTGAATGTGCATGTCTGCTATGTTCATCCGAGAGGCAGTGGGAATAACCCTGGTGGTCTCTTTGGCTTCTTTTCCAAAAGAGAGAAGAAAAGACCGCAAACATCTGCGTATAATAGCCGTCATCACTCTCGTGCCTCTACTAATTGGATAGTACACGTGGCGTTAATGAAACCGTCAGCCATCTCTGCCATGCGTGCTTGGTGCTGCGTACGACCTTCTTATGGTGAAAAAGCGGCTCTTGACTGCGGAGTTTCGATTCAGAGATATCTCGCCAATCGATTTCTCAATTTAAAGCAAGAAGCCTCGAGCGTTACAACATCAGAGGCAGTGGTGCAATCAGACCCAGAAACTGAATCGAATTGTATTCGAGATGCTATTGCTAATGGCAGTCGCCACAAAAAGATTGTAATACAACCCAAATTTTCGTTTCAGGATTTAAACCATCTACCCCGATACAGAGCATAAAACTGCCCGAGATCAAACAGGTTGAAATCTCCAGCAAGAACAAGGAAACCCTCGAATCATCAGGCAGTGAATCGACTACTTCAGAGTGGGACGAATCCAGATCGAATGTAGAAGCTGGAAGGAAGATCGTAACTATCGGCATGCGTGGGAGACGCTGCTGTTTAATATTTGTGCATTTGTTAGATATATATTATGTGACATTTGTTGTGAGATTTGTAGTGCAGAACCAACTATGAACAATTTAGCATTATTTAAATTAGTCGTTCTCTACGTTCTACAGGGACGAGAGCACAATTGGCTAATTTGATTGTGTGAATTTGTTATATGCTGATCTGTTGTGCTACAGGCCAAGGGCATCAGTTACAGGTTACAGTATGGGATCCATTTGTGTGAAGCAGGTCAAGTTGTTAGATTAACTCTTGAACACATTCAGTATTCAGACCATTTGCCTAGCCACTGATGGATAGCCGAAAGCGAAATATCCGACAGATGGTGATTGGTCCATAGGATGGTTCATCACTTGTCAGCTCTTATCGCGGAAGCCCCGATGAGCCGAGTTGTCAATATGGTTGATCTTGCAAAGTTCATTATTGCTGGTCAGAAACAAATGTATTTTAAATGGGTTGAATGGTAGCTCGAAAATGGTGGAGAAAAGAGCGTTGTCTATGAGATCTCAGAGTGGGTACAAATGTTAATGAAGACCAGGGCAGACAAATGTTTGGATTAAGTTAGTGTTCTCTCCATTTCTGTAATGTAGGCATTAAGGGGGGGTGTTGAGATAATGCCTCATTTATGATGCATACTACAGTTTAGGGATTGGTTTGGTGTGTTGGAGGATGTTGAGAGATTCTCTCAACTACTCCCTCCAAGAATGGAATTAGTTGGATCTCAACAACACTATAAATATATACTACAGTTTAGAGATTGGTTTGGTGTGTTGGAGGATGTTGAGAGATTCTATCAACTACTCCCTCCAAGAATGGAATTAGTTGGATCTCAGCAGCACTATAAATATTGTAATGTATTAGTTTGATTTAATATAGAAAATAATTATTGTGTGTTATTCCTGTGTTCAATGGCTGATCTCTTCAATTTTAAGAGTTACATTCTCTTCTAATTTGTTTCTATTAATAATATTTTTCTATATCGTTATTTAAATCCTTTGAAAATGGATAAAACGGTATTAAAGTCTAACAAAATAACTGTCAAATTATGCATACTAAAATCGTTGCGAAAACCTGAAAGCTGTTCACATGGTCCGTTGAAGGTTCATGAAAATAGGACCTGTAAACTGCATGTAGTGGATTCATAAGCACTTCTTTCCAACAACCTCATTCTCTGTATCTATCACCCTAGTTTGAGTATTATATTTTATTATAGAAGTATGTCTAAACGAGCATGTATTTTCTGCACTCTTTTAACTGACTAGAGAGACATATAAGTTTGTTCTTTTCTTGCATTACTTACTATCAAGCATGCTTTTCTGTTCTCTTTTAACTGACTAGACAGAAATAGTAAGTGTTCTTTTCTTACATTACCGATTGCATATTGCATAATGCATAGAAAAACTTGATTATTTCTTGAAGCGACCAAGATTTTTTATTTTTTATTTATTTTTTTATTTTTATTTTTAACACTATTGGATAGAGCGACCATGTAGGAAAAGACACATAATCTCCCATCGTTGTTCATTTCAATATTCTCTTCTCCTCACATATAGAACCATTCTGTACTTGGAGATTATTTCAGTTACTTAGCATTAACATAGATTAATCTAGAATAACATTGATTTTAGTGTTTTAAATTTTAAGTTATCCATTAAATTTGAAAAGCTCAATCGATGCCAAAAACAATTGTTTAAAAGTGAACAATTGCAACACTTGATTGCTTTTTCTCATAAAATAATTTATAACCTTTTTGAAACGTATAAACCAATGTTCCACAGGGACACATCCCCACGGTGGGGTGCACGCTTCCCAAGGTTTCCCCAGTTTGAGAGGCATGTTTCCTTTCTGCGTGCACCCCAAAAGCACTATTTTTGAGTTTCAAGAAAGTTTGTGTGGAGAAGCGTGATATTTAATTTTATGGCCTTATTATTGAGCGTAGTCTAAAGAGCCCGCGTTTTGACCCAAATTCCGGCCACGATTTTCAGAAAATCCGGCAAAGATTTGCCCAGAAACTTGTTTATAGTTGTTAAACATTAGTATTTTGAGTGCCCTAGGGGTTTTTGATAGTGCTGAATCCATTTCCACTATCAAAAATGGATTCCAAGCACTGCAACTACCTGATTTTTGCAAATTTAGTTGACCGGATTCCAGCGGATTTCTGCCGTCCGGGCCAAAACGCGGGCTCGGTAGACAACTCCTTATTATTGTCATATGCCATAACTTTAAATTTTTAAAGTTATTTTTCATTTTCATCTTTTTACTTAAATTTTTTTAACATTACTATGAAATGACTCAGTATTGGTTTTCATACGCAGAAAGTAGAATTTCAGATCTCCCTCAAAATCTACCAGAACATTTTTTTCAAGATTTCAGGATCGGAGATTGCAACATTTCCATTGGATTTTTTCATGTACGAGGGTATAGAACTAGTATTTAATTATGAGCACCAAGCTCCCCACTATGTACCTTGATGTTAGTGGCATTGATTGTCTAAATCCTCTATAACTACCCTACTAAAAATGTACCCATCAGTCAAACAAAATCTTGACTGGACATGCTACTTTTTTTAAAAAAAAATTTAATGGTAGAGACCATCTAGACCCTGTTTGTTGATGTATTTTCGGTTCAAAGATGGATTGCACTCGGTGTTATTTTGATTATGTGCACCCTTACATGCTATATAAATGAAAACTTTTTCTTATTTGTGTATAATGGTTTGGATGCATATAGATGCACATGAATATATATGTTTTTCTTTAAAATTTGAATATTTCAGGTGTTTTTGGTGGATTGTTTTTTTGATCCCGTAGTTCCAACAGATTCCGAGGGTTTTCCAATCCGATCACTAGTTCAGTTCCAATAACATTGGTATCTACTACAATCTATTTTGCATTGCGTTCTAGAATGATAGATGATAAATTTAAATTCTAAAATGATAGATGATAAATTTAAATTTTAAATCAATGTAGATTCTAAAATAATAAATGATGAATATGGATCTCGGCCGCCTGTGCGTCTCTCTGCACCTACGCACCTACGTTTCCCATCCCGGAGTCTTGGTGGAACATTGGTATAAACATAGAATTCCTGTGCATCACATAAACAAACAGAAATATTTGATACAACCTTTAATAACGTCTATGCATTTAAAGTCAATTTCAAAAGAGATCTGTCAATATGAATCAGTTGATGCCTTTCACTGACACTTAAGTGTCATGTTAGAGGCCCTCTGTAAATTCCTGGCACAGATTGATTTCCAACTGGCAACAACAGAAAACGAGTTTGCCTTCAGTCCATATCTGCCCAAGAATGCCTGGATCGTGCAAATATGTCATTTTCATATTACAGCGTGCATACATAAGCAGTTTCTCTTCCTTCATTTTGCATACCAGAGGGAAAGGGAGAGAAAATTAGTAGCATAGCACTTTTTCCGGTTCTCTGAATGAAGAGTGTGACAAAATTAAGCTAGAAAATTATATTAGAGATGGGGTTTTCAGTGGTTATACACTGAAATTCTGTGATTGAATCAGATGATCATAAATCTTTGACGTATGACTAGCAAACTTTTGATGCCATGAGGGACAATATCACGAAGATAATTATTCATTATTGTCATGTTTCTTCTCAGAGTATTGACTAGAGTACAAGAAATGCATTCCTCCTTAGAGAAGCAAGGCTACCTAAGTAAAATAAAAGTTGAGATCGCTTCTATTTCTTTGCCTCTTTCGGAACAGAGATAGAGTACAGGAAATACATTTCTTCCCTTCTATCATGAAAAGATGGAAGATACTAGTAGCATACTCCAAAGAAATTTATCTTGCTGCTACTGTTTCCAACAACTGATCCAGATACACTCTTAGTTTGTCCTTTGTAATGGCCCCTTCTCTTCGACTTCCCGAAACTTCTTGTCCATCTTTAAAAAGAATTAAGGTGGGCAGGCCATAAACCTTGTATTTCTCTACAAGTTGAGGATTCGCATCATGATCAATCTTGAAAACCTTTAATTTCCCTTTGTACTCCTGTAACGATACAGAACTTGATCTCTTTCAATAATTTGGATGATAGTGTAAACACATTTTCTAGAAAAAATAAAGTACTCAAGAAATCTATGCTATGACAACCGCAAGCAAAATTTCAAAAGCAAAATCACTTGTAATGAAATTGCTAGTTCAAATAGATAGCAAACAAACAGCTCGGAGGAAATTATATGATCGTGGGACCAATATAGAAATTTGGACGTAACAATTAACCCCTTTGGAAGACAGCCACATGAGTATTTGAGCAAAATTATAGATAACAAACAGCTGTAATTATGGGAATAGAAAACATTACCACATATACAAAAGTACAATGGGAAGGGATTCAGAGGCAAACTAGACCAAATTCAATAACAGAAGCATCCTTTACAGCTCAAACAAAATAACAAAGAGGTTGAGTATCACAGATTGGATACCAGCTTCACTACTCAATCTGGATGACCTGCTAAATCCACAAAAATGAATATTTGAGTAGAGAAGACTTGTACCAGAGATCAGGAGAGCAAACCTTCATTTCCTGTCAAAGGACAATATGACTAGCCAACATGGCTAGTCTCTTACTAAAGAGACTGCCGAACATATTTCTGAACTGAACTTGCTCTTATTACAGCGTTTTCAATTTTAGCAATTAAAATAAAGAACTGACAAAGTTGGTCTATGGGCAATAGCAGCTTAAGACCATATCACATTCTGAATAGGCGAAGGTTAGGTAAGACAAATATAAGATTGGAATAACTTTGGAACTCTTTGCACATGGTTTGAATCTTGATGAGCAGTAGTGTTTAAAAACTTGGCAGACTCAGATTTGGATTCGGCTGAGTTGACCCTCTACTTGGCCTTCAAATAGATAAGGGACCAGTTTGATACCAAACTGGCTGGTTCAGTACCAAACCGTTCCAACTTGACCGAGTCCATACTAGTTCATTCCCTAAAAGGCCTTAGCACACTTTTCAAAGGAAAAAGAAAAATCATTTATTAATTTTTTAAAACCTAAACCCTAGATTCTCTCACCTTAAACCCTCAAAGCACACTCTATAGAGGATCCCTCCACTCTATTTTCCTCATACCTCTCTCATAAGATTACTACTAGTGCAATTGTAGATTTCCACGAGTTTAACAAGTCTGAGGACATCAAGCCAAAGGATGCTTTTATAGCTCACGCTGAGAATTCCATTTTTAGCAGTGCTAATGATTTTGATGATTGATCATGTTCTATAGTGATATAGAGATGTTTTTTTAGCTCACGCTGAGAATTCCATTTAGTAGCGGAGATGAGTTTGATGATTGATCATGTTCAATAGTGATATATAGAGATTATTGATTTTTGAATCCTACAGGCTATTTAAAGCCTCATTGATAATGTATTTTGTTTCAAAGTGTATTGCACTCTATTCACTATTACATGGTATATACATGAGCAAAATTTGCATATTTTGCTATTGGTTTATGATCTTCAAAATATGTTCTTTCATTAAAATTTTAAAATATTTATATTTTTTTAGTAAACCAAGTAATAAAACTCAAACCAGTCTAGATTCTTAGCCAAGTTCGAGAGGACCTTGAGGTGATTCCAAGACTAAGTCTGAGTTTTAAAATACCGATGAGGAGGGATGGGCTATAGCTTTTGACATGAACGTAGTCACATGAAGACATAGGTGTCGATTTTAAACCTTTGAAGTGAAACAATGTGATAGGTAGAGTAATAAATTCCACACTTGATTATTTCATCAACTCAAAACATGCATATATAGGAGGAAGTGGTTGCTTGCTTCACCTTCCATGGGAAGTTAAGCTATTGGTCTGCCCACCTACTTCATAATAATGTACAATAATAATACAATACAAACCCCGAAGGATTATGTGTCGAAGATATACAGTACAAAGCCCAAAGGATTATGTGTCAAAGATATACAATACAAACCCCAAAGGATTATGTGTCGAAGATATACAATACTAAACCCAAAGGATTATGTGTCGAAGATTCACCCCTTTTTAAGTCGAAGGGGTGTTAGTAAGTCTGAGCATCATTCTAAACTATCCAAACTTTTCTCATCCAAGTCCAAGTGCTTTGGTGATGCTTTGATGAAGATGTCTGCAATTTGCTTATTTGTGGAACAATGTTTTAAATGAATAGTCTTGGACTCTACAGGGCATTGCATTAGATGGTACTTTGTGTTGACATGCTTGGTTCAATAATGGAATCTTGGATTCTTGGCCAACTTGATCGTATAAGTATTGTCAACTAGAAGAGGAGTAGAGTTCACTCGTTTCTCTTACAAATCTTCAAGTATTATCCTAAGCCACACAATCTTCTTTGTTGCTTCTGCAACTACCACATATTCTATCTTTGTTGTGGAATCTATGAATTTGAATGTTTGTGTTACCTCTGGGAGACAACTATTGATTCAAGATATGAAAATTTCACTACTAAAATTCTATTACAGCAACTGGAATTAATTCTTCTAACTGCAACTTAATTTTGCAGTTTATTGCTACGACAACAACGAATTAACCACACTTTAATCTTTACAAATAAAAATATTGTGGAAGATAAACTGGAACCTGAGAAAATACTGGCACATGCAGAATTATGACATGGTTATTTTTGGACAAAAGTCCCCAGAAATATCCAACTTGGGAAAACTGGTGCAACAAATAAGGGTTTTTATTATTAAGCAGTAGTGAAAAATTCAGAGTACAATAAATATCACCAAACTGGCGAATCTATCCAAGAGAAATAATGGAAAAAATTCTTTGAGGGAAATTATCTCTCTAAGCAATCTCGACACTTGATTGTCTCTAAAAGGCTAGTCATCCAACTAGCTCTGCGCAGGTTCTGTGTCACCATAGCATAATCCCTCACACACTCTGCCTGAATCAACTACCAATCTAGTCGTCTTGCCTGCTGTTGACTGGGGAAATGCTTCTCCGACCCTCTGGAACTGAAAATGTCTTCCTCTTTAGCCAAATCGAATTGCCCTCTTTAAGGCTTTGCGTAGCCTCCTAGAGAAAATCTTGGCCTCCTCTTTCTGACTCTCCGAAACTGGAAAAATTCCTTTAGACTCACTATCTCTGCCCCTCACTGTCTCAAACTCTTCCGACAATTGCCGCTACTCTCTGAGAAATCGAACTGCCCAAGGAAATCGATCTCAAGTGTCACAAGTGTGTTTCTCCATCTATCCATCGACTTCTTATAATCTCATTGTGGGATTCCAACGACCAAGATTAAACCTTAATCAATGGTTGAGATTATTTCGTAGTCTATCCGTGTGAGTTTCTAGATATTTTTCACTTTTCTCAATTAATATTAATTAATTAAACCAAAATTCCTAAGTTAGACTTAGGAAATATTACAAATTTGGTTAATAATCTAATTGAGACACTTCTAAGTGGAATTTCCATAAACGATTTATGAGTTATGGAGAACTTCTGTGTTTTAGCCTTTCCACAAAGTCTCGAGACTAGAATGCCTTCGATGCTATAAAAACTAACCAAAAACTCATGCGATAACCCAGAGTTGACACTCTAGTTTCGTTATCCCCATCAAAGTATGAATCAGAATATCCAATCAAGTTGAAGTCCTCTACCTTAAAATACTTGAGTCCAAAGTCTTGAGTTCCCTTCAAGTATGTTAAAACTCTTTTTGTAACAAACCAATGTCCTTCACAAGATTTTTGTATGAACCTAGAAAGGATCCCAACAACAAATGAAATATCTATTCTAGTGGTGGTGAGGTGGATAAGACTTTCCACTCATCATGAGAAGCAACTTCTTCAAAGGATGTTGGTTCAAAATTAGTAGATAAATTCATTGATAATCATATGAAACATACATATCATATACATCATTTTAAATCAAATTATCTACATCACCCATGTTGTCTAGTGGAACTTTTGGTTCCTATCTTCATCAAGATGAACACTTTCAAGTGTCTTTAAGCGCAAATTTTGTGGACCTTTATGAGATGGGTCAGGTTGTTCCATTGATTGAGATAACACATTTCTATCATGGTTCAACCTTTCAATTCTCTCAATCACATCCTCTAGAACTTTCTGATCTAATGAAGTGGCCATAACTTCTTCATGAGAGGGAGATGGTGCTTGTGCTAAAGGAGATTCCAAAAATTGCTCCAAGATAGGGATCCCTATTCAAGATGTGGAATCTCATCATCAAATTCATGACATGTCTTTATATGAGTGATTTTGTCCAAATGATCAAGTTGTCGCTTAATAGTGTTTTCATTCTTGGAGGATTTAAGAAAAATTACAGCTTTGGAAAGATTAAACTCATTGTTTACTTCATTGTAAACACTTCATTGTAAACATGATATGCCTTGATGGTATTTGAGTAACCCAAGCTTTTTTCTTTGCTCCTCAGGAATTAAGGCATAGCAAGCGGAAGCAAAGACCCAGAGGCGCTTCACTGAGGAATGTAGCCATACCACATTTCATAAGGAGTTTTATTTCCGAGAGCATGAGATGGACACTTGCTTATCACATACACTACACATAGAACTGCATCAATCCAAAACATCAATTTCATATTTTTTAAAAATATCATGAAATGAACCATATTTAAGAGTCTTATTCATTCTTTTAGCTAATGCTGTGATATTTGCGATCGAGATTAAATCGGCAAGGGTCCGAAATAAGAAAAAATCATAAAAATCAAGACAAAATCGGTAAAAATCGGCAAAAAATAAATAAATAAAATAAATAAAAAAACAAAAACAAAAAAATCATTTTTGGTATCTAAAGCATCCACAATATACAATAAATGCGTTGACACATAAATATGAAAAGAGAACTAATATATAACATGTGTAATATCATAATATGTCTAGTGTTACATCATACATAATAGTGAATCATGTCTTGAATCTTAAGTCCCGACTCAGCTTCAAAATATCAAGAAAAAATATAATAATGTATCTCATAATGAACCAACTAACTAATGATTTCCGCTGCCCCTCTTGCAAGAAAATATAACAACTTTCCATCTAGATGAAGAAGGCCTTGGGGTTCGCATTGGAATCTGATGTCCTCTACAAGCTGAAGAACTAGAAGCCATAGGAGCTTGACCACGTCCTCTACTTGTGACCATGGTAGGTGGTGTCACTTCCTCCTCCTGTTGCTCCTCCTCCTCCTCCATAGCTACTACCCCCTCCCCTACCTCCTCCTCTAACCAATTAGGGGTTGATTTCATCATAGCCTCTCAGCCTCAATCCTCCATGCAAAAGTGGTGTCAATTCCATCCAATGAGATGGCCTCCACATCAGGTGTCCTCTCAAGTTGCCATAGTAGATGTAAACCATGTCATCAAGGCACTAAGACTCCAACCTATACAAGGGTCATAAATTATAAAAATAATAATCTATATTTTTATTATTTAAATTCAAAAAATTAATTGGAAATTTTTTAACCTAGTGCATTTCTTGGTGTGTATTTTTTAAAATACACTCTAGTTGCACTCGCATCCAGAGAAGCTACATGATTGGTTGAGCACTTGAATGGCAAGCTTTTGAAGATTGAGTACTCTACTACCATAGCTTCTCCACAATGCATCTACAACCAATAAGAGAAACTCAAGAAAAATTTGAAATTTGCAAGTTGAAGCAAAGTATGAAGAGAACAAAATTTGAAAATTGAAACAAAATTAAAGATTACCTGACATTTCGGTTTTCCTATCATGGATAGTCATGTCAAAGTTAAATGCGCCACATTCCATCCTGTATATCTCTATTTCTTTAGATATTTTTGCACGTTCTGCTAGAGATGACACCATCTTATGAACACAAGTGAAGAATCCATCCATGACTTCAACATCAAATATGAACCCACAAGAGTAAGAAAATGTGGGGTTGAGGTATATCCCTGCAGTATGAATGGGACAATGGAATGTATTGTTCCATTGCTCATCAATCACTGCCCATGTGAGTTGTTTATCAAACCCTCATCCCCTTTATCATCATAATAGTTGTGAATGGATTCTTTGGCCCTATCGACGACCCCCATATAAGTAGCCCATTGTGGGCTTGTCTCCATCAACTAATCAAATAACCTTTACCAAAGGTTTAATAATGCTACACAACTCCTGCCCAGAAGTTTTCTTGGTATGAAACTAGCCTGCATATAGCCTCTCGCTCTGGTTTGCGGCTAAATGACAATGCACACCACTCCTTTGAAAGAAACATTCTCTTTACATCCCACATAGCATTAGGGGAATTTTGAGGTCTAAAATGGGCCTCCTAAAGAAATTATAAAATAATAGTGGAAATAATAAGATAATATTAAATTACATCATCAAATTTTATAGGGAAAAAAAAAGGATAAACTATTTTTTTCAACTCGTATTTTCAACTTATCTCCCTATGGGTTTACTCAAATTTCAAACGAAAACACTCGTTGAATGCAGAATGTGATTCCTCATCCAAGGAGTATCCATTTTGCATACTTTTGATGGACCCTACTACACAAAAAATGAGAAAATACATTAAAAAAATATTTTTTTTTCATATATTTCTCATTTTTCGTGTAGTAGGGCCCATCAAAAGTATGCAACGTGTATTCCTTGGATGAGGAATTAAATTTTGCATCCAACGAGTACTTCCGCTCGAAATTTGAGTAAAACCTTAGAGAGATAAATTGAAAATACAAGTTAAAAAAATAGTTTTATTATTTTATTATTTTTTAATCTTTTTACTTTTTTACTCAAAAAATGGTGAATCATCCCCCATCGTTGACATCATCATCTTGAATCATAATTGTTCTTATAAAGTTTACTTTGATTGTACATTTTTCTTAGGAGGCCCATTTTAGACCTCAAAAATCCTCGAGGGATTGAAGAGATATGAAGCTAGTGGCAAACTGTGTAATAGCAGGGCGCACTAACGCTTTGTTGTTGGTGAATGTTCTCATCAAATGAAGTACAAATGCACGATTATATATAAATTTTGTAATTTTTTTTGATGATTCAACAATATCCTTGACAAAATGAATTTTTCCCATGTCCTCCAACATCAAGTCAATGCATTGTGCAGCACAAGGTGTCCAAAATAAGTTAGGATGCCTCTCCATAAACATCTTGTCAACAACAACATAATTTGTGGCATTGTCTATTACGACCTGGACAACATGTTGTGGACCTACCTCCTGGATGAACACATCCAACAAATCACAGTAATTGTGCATCTTTGATATGTGTAAATGCATTAAAAAATTTCATAAACATTGTCCCCTTGGGACAATTAACCAAGAAGTTAATAAAGGTTCTACCTTTTTTATCAGTCCAACCATCTGACATCACAATGCATCTTGCCTGTGCCCATGAGCCCCTAAACTCCTCCAATATCTTAGTGTTGTATGTCTTTCCATTCTGAAGAATACACCCTTTAAAGTCATCATAGGAAGGGGCTTTGCACCCCGAACCAATAATAGCAATAGCATCAATCGCGGGCTGGAAAAATCAATTGTTCCCGGCAATGCTGAAGGGAGCATCACTCCAAAGAAGAGACCTGCCCAACATCTTTTCAGTTTCTTCCTTCTCCCTTTTCTTAAGAGATAACGTGATAGATGATTGTGCACTAGGTGTGGTTCTAGGAACAAAAAATGATGAGGCATTGACTATAGAAATTGATGCTAAAGAATAATTAGTACTACTCTCACGGCCACCTCCCAGTTCCACCACTAGACCCACTACCATTTGACTCTTCAGAGTTGCCTTGGTCAGTTTGGTTGTCTCTATATCTTCCAATGATTTGAGGGCTCTACGGATGATTTATGGATTTGTATTTGTACAAAGAAATATTTCATGTCCAAGAATTTGTGCATGGTGGAATTTCAATCGGTATACTCCCCCTATCATATGTTGCTCACATAACTTGCAAGTCAAATTTGATATATCAAAGCTCCCATCAATTTCATCAAATTCCCACATAAGGTCCAATTTTCTTGGCATGTTTGTAACTTTGTCAAACTCTTGAGTCTTAATGTAAGATTGAGATTTGAATTTAGGGCACAAGAATAATTTAAAGTTAAATAAATGAAATTAACATACAACGTATTGGATTTTTGACCTAAAAGAAAAAAGCCTCCACTCAATGCAACAATAATGGCAAAAAAACACACTCAAACCTAAGCAAAAATCATAGAAAAAACTAGGGCACAAGAAGAATTTAAACAAATAAAACTAACAATTAACATTTTGAGAAAATCGTGATTTTTTCAAATAGAAAAAAATGTCGATTTAATCATGCGATTAAATCGAGAATGCGAAAAAATCCTGATTTTTTGAAAAAATCGCGATTTTCGCAACACTTCTATTAGCTACCCCATTATGTTGAGGATTTTATGGAAGTGTGGTTTGATGCAGAATCCCATGTTGGTGAATATAATTTCAAACTCATTTGATGTATATTCTCCTCTATTATTTGTATGGAGAGTGACAATATGTGATTGTGCTTCTGATCTGGAAAAAATTTGTGAACACTTTCAAACAAAAATCTCCATCTACAAGACCTTTTACTGACACTTATATTTGCATGTGAAACATGAACAATGCATATTCTAAACAACATTTCAGCGAACCATCAACATAAGCAAGAAGCAATAATCATGAGGCAATCATAACACAACACGATAACGAAGTTCGTCCACTGTGGACTATGTCTCCGGGCCCTAATCTAGAGTGGGGAGGTCGCTTCATCAGTGTTTGCAAGAAGATGAGTACATAATGAAACTCTTATCTAGAGTGACACGTCTCTCCTAAGAGACGTTCTCCTACAAAGAACTCTCAGTCACAAGACGTTCCCCTTCAGCGTGACAAAGGAATGATCTCTCACAAAGGAGGCATAAAATGGACCTCTCACATACAGTGGCACAAAACGGTCGTCCTGAATCCACTAATCAGATCCAAGTCATCCTCATCATCATCATATTCATCTCGAAATTCTGAAACTATTGGTTGTAAACACAATTACTTTCTAGCAAAAATAAGTAAAGTGTCCAGACTCCAAATGCATCAATATACCTCCCATTTTGACGATGGCCAAAAAATCGGTTGCTCAAATGAAGAAACGGGTTGGGCCATCGTGTCCCTTACGAGAAATCATGAAATTTGGGTATAAAGTTGACCATGTTCTGAAACTACCAAATCTGGGCCTCCAGCGAATCTAAAAGATTCCTTGCAGATTCTTGCATCAAGGTTCCACCTTCATGATTCCACTGCTCAACGTATTGCCTATGGAAAATCGATTGCTCAAATTGGAAAATTGTTTGCACCATTAGACTCTTGGAAAATTTGCAGTTCAGATGAGTATAAACTTGACATATTTCTGACACTATCAAAATTTGCCCCTCAAGGAATCTTAAAGATTCCTCAAGGTTTTCCATAGGGAATATTTTGTGGAGTATTCAGGGAATATTACCCTAGAATATACTCTTCTCGAAAATTGTGGGTTCCTCTTGACTACGTTGGTTTGGGGGTAATGAAACTGGGTTTTAAATAATGGTGTGGGCAGATATTACAAAGCATGGCCCGTGGGTCGTTGGTAGGCGTTCGTATTTGGTGGGCAGAGGTCCCGAGGTCAAACTCACGGGCCTCCCCCACAATGGTGTTTGTTTTAACGATGGGCGGTTAATTAAATTGGTGGTTTGTTGTTTTATGTTTTGGGGCCTCTTGATTGGCGGGCTAGCTAGTAGGACGAGCAGGTTCGATCCTCGTTGGCCTGTTATAATATGGTGCCATTACAATGACCATGGGCGGGGTCCAGAGTTAGAGACACGGGCCTCGACCCGTTGTAAATTTTTTTTAGACCGGTGGGGTGTGGGTGGGTCCACCCCATTTTTAATTTTTTTCCAATTTTTAAAAACCAACAGTTCAAAACCATCAGCGGGTTTTTCAGGGGTCATCGACAAAATTAGGTAGGCAACAGTTTGGTCATTTCTGTCCACCGTGCAGTGCTAATTTGTCGATCAGTTAGTTGCCACCAAGTTTAACAAGTTTATCCAAATTTGGTCGATCTGCCAAATTTAGTTGTGCTCCAAATTCAGTTGGGGATAAAAGTCCTACTCCTTTTGATTTGAACTTTGACTGCTAATAACTTACACATACAAAGTCAGATTTGAGTGTCACCTGCGTCATTGGAATCAGGATGATGAGCTCTTCGATGTGGTCTTGGTTTTGACGAATTCCAAAGACTTCGGATTTTTAGTCTTTCCAGAGCCACCTAGATCAGCGTCATTTTGGATCCATACAAAATTTTTGAATGTTTCAAAAGCTTGAGATTTCTCTTTCAACAAGTACACCCAATGCATCCTAGCGTAATAATTAATAAAAATGGTATATTTATTGCCATTAGCAAATGGAACAAGCAGAGGATCACATAAATCAAAATGTATCAATCCAACTTTTCTACACGCGTGAAATTATGGAAGGGTTGTTTGTTATGTTTTCCAAGGATACAAACATCACATTGCTTCAATTTCCTAGAAATAGTAGGTAAACCAGAAGAACCATCCTTTTTCAACAAACAAATAATTAATGTGTCCAAATCTACCTTCATCCTGGTGAGAGAGGTATGCAAAATTCTATGCATGAGTAGTTGTCTCTTTCAATTACAACAATCTTTTATCCGCCACTCTTGTCATAATGACCATGTTGCAAAATCCTTCCTTATTCCAATTTTTCCATTGGAGATATGAATGGATAACCTTGTTATCAAATGTGCACAAGGGACAACAAGTTCTTTCTTAGCTCCCAAAGATAGAGCACATCATGCAGAAGAAAATCCAAGAATCTAGGCAATTTAAGACTAATGGTGCCAATTCCAAAAGGTTTGAGACAATTTATTTGCAAAATAAACTATATCATTTACATGGTCATTGAAATCTTCAAAGAAATCTCTCTGGAAGGTCATGTGGCATGTTGCATGGTGTCAAGTAGCCATGCATCTCTCCTAGAAACAAATAAAATGTTAAATAAATATTTATTTACTACAACATTACAATGGGAAACAATACGATGAGTAGACTGAGGTGATATACCTTTCCTCGGGTCTAATGTATTACCTTTGTCTTCTTTCCGATCTTGCTTACCTTTGATCTTCTCCCAAGGGATTCTACATGTCCTTACCTCTTGTCCATTTCTACCACAACAAAGACAATGAACTTAAAATTTCTCAAAGGGACTCTGCCTACTTCCCTACATTTGAAATGCTTCATTTCACATCCGCCAAAGAGAAACTGTCCAAATCCCAAGCTCCCAAATGATGGAATTGTTGATTGATATCCAAAATTCGAACTCTGACTAAAAGAAGATGGGGTGCTTCCAAATAATGTGCTTCTCCCAAATAATTTCCCTTCCATTCTGTGTAAACATTTAAAATCATCATACCATCATTCACTAAACTCTTGAATCTTCGTTTCTAGAATGGGAGGTTCTCAAAGGGACTCTGCCTACTCCCCTACATCTAAAATGCTTCATTTCACATTCACCAAAGAGAAATTGTCCAAATCCCAAGCTCCCAAATGATGGAATTGTTGATTGATATCCAAAAGTCAAACTATAACTAAAAAAAGACGGAGTGCTTACAAATAATGTGCTTCTCCCAAAGTATTTCTCTTCCATTCTATGTAAACATTGTAAAATCATCAAACCATCATTCACTGAACTCTTGAATCTTTGTTTCTGGAATAGGAGGTTCATCATATTTATCATCATGTACAATAACTTGTGATTTTGGCACATTCCTAGCTTTGGAAGCAAGAATGGGGACCTCAGATCCCTTTATTTCAGCCACTATGTACCAAAATTAATGATACTCAAAACAAAAGAAAACCTAACGAACCGCCACTCAAGCAACCCACAACAATGCACCCCTCCACTTGGGCATTGGGCTCTACCTGTCCTTCCATTCAATCAGGGCCAATTTGCAAGCCAAAAACCCAATCGAAAGCACAACCCTAAAGACTAGCCCCCTAACCAAATCAAGAGGAACAAAAATCACAATGTTTATCCATTCATAAACCCCTAAACTATTGAGCATATAGTTTTCGATTGGGTCAATGGAGGATGTGGGGACAATGAAATCATTCGAAAAACCCAAGAATTCAAATGGATTATTAGTATCATGTCCATTTACATCTAAGTGGTTGACTTCATTGATATCGAGTGCGATCTCTCCTCCTTCACAGCCAAAGATTGCTTTCATTTTGGGCTCCAATGGCATTGACTCCTCATCATTATGGGCTTCTACTAATAGAGGTGTTATGTGATTCTCGTTAATGTTCGTCGTGAAAAACAAGAAAAAAATCCCCAACCACAACACTAATGTCTGAAACGATCAAGGAGAGAGGGCACGTAGAGAGATATACACAAGTATCACACAAAGCCAAAGAGAGTGCACGTAGAGAGTATACGGATAAGAATCTCTGCTAAGCAGAGTGGGAAAGTCTGAGCAGGAAGGGACATTTCTGCACACAAGAGGGAAGGGGAAATCACAGATTTAGACTCACTATGATACCACTAATGAGAGGAGGAATAAATCTAGGCTTAATGATTATTTCATTACCTCAAAACACGCATATGCCATATATACAAGAGGAAATGATTGCTAGCTTCACATTCAATGGGGAACTTTTGGTCTACCCCAAGACTGTTCATTTCACCCACCTCTGAATTGTGTACAATAACAAAACAATAATAACCACGAAGGATTACTGAGCCAAGAGGCTCATTCTACAACCAAGTATGAGGGGGATGTGTAAGTTCGTCCGTGCTCAACTTAGAGTTTACACGTCCCTTTTAAAATTAAAAATAAAAAAAATTAAGCAATGTGCCCAAGTAAATTTTGAAGACATTGAATCCATTTTATACATTCTAAAATGCAACTTTAAAAAATTGAAAAATTGCAAGTGATATATATATCAAAATTACAAATCTATCAAGCTTCCAGAGGGATCAAATCTATCAAGGTGAAAACATTTTATTCAAGTTTTACACTCTGAAAAACGTTTGCACCTCAAGAGATTTGATCCCTCTCGGCTCTTGCTAGATCCATGGTTAAGATGGATCTATACCAATGTGTCTAACACAATGGACACGGAAGGAACAACAATGGAGAACACATGCAATACATATAGATCTACCCTAGAAACCATTAACTAAGAAAACCAACAAAAATTAGAGTTGCACCTCTATCTTTCTCATTGTAATAACTTGACTATAGATAATACAATATTTAGATAATAACTTGACTATATATAAATAAATAAATAATATTAACATTGAAACTCTCAAACTTGATTTTACAAATGAATTACAAGACTATTTATTTAGGAGGAGGAAAGGTCTTGAATACTCAAGAGAGAATTCCTTTCCTAGATATTTGGGGAAGTTAAGAGAAATCTTCTCAATTCTAGGAACTTATTCTAATCCGATATTTTTCCGGTATTTCCAAAATATTGGCAATATTTTCAAATCTAAAAATATCGCAATATTTTTAGGCTGAAATATCGCAAATATCGCGATATTTTCAAGGAAACAATATTTCGGCCTAAAAATATCGGGATATTTTCAGCAATGTTTTGAAAATCGCGATCGGGATTAAATCGACGAGGGGAAAAAATTGGAAAAATCGGTAAAAATAAGGAAAAAATCGGCACATACAATTTTATTTTTTTTTTCAATTTTTTTAATATCTAAAGCACCCACAACATAAAATAAATGCATTGACACATAAATATGAAAAAGAAAACTAATATATAAGATGTATAATATCATGTCTAGTGCTACATCACACATAATAGTGAATCATGTCCTGAATACTCAGTCCTGAGTCTCAACTCAACCTCAAAATATCAACAAAAAATATAATAATGTATCTCATATCATGAGTCATAATGTTATATACAAAGGAATGCACCAAATAACCTATACCACTGATTTCCTCTGCCCCTCTTGCGAGAAAATGTAACAGCTTTCCCTCTAGACGAAGAAGCTGGCGGGGTTGCCAATTGACTCTGTTGTGCTCTAGAACGGTGAACCTGAAGCACCAGGAGCTAAAGGAAGCAGACCACGTCCTCTACCGGTAGCAGGGGTAGGTGGTGTCACCTCCTCCTCCTGTTGTTGCTCCTCCTCCTCCTCCTCCCCCTCCACTACCTCATGCTCTATCCAATCAGGGGTTGACTCCATGATAGGCCTCTCTGTTGGGTGTGGAGCCTGATTATCTTGTTTATTTTGTATCACAACGTTGGACCCCTATACCTTAATGGGGCGGCAATGCCGCCCGTAATTAAACGCTCCTGGGGGGTCTAGGGGGGGGCGGATGCGACTTTATGGAGGCCCCCCTGGCGGGGGGTTTCGGGAGCAGCGCCTCCGAAGCTAAAAACATATGTAAAATTGCTTTGTAAAAGTATAGTAATTTCTAGTCAATTTGGGCCGTTCATTAGGCGGATTGTGTCCTCTCAAGATGACTTCTCCTCCTCCTTAGCGCTCTTTCTTGCCCTCTGTCTGCAAAAATGACAAAAAAAATCGATTTTTGAACTTATTGGGTTGCTGTTTGATGGGCCCACGATTTTTACCGAAAAAAATCGCGATGTTTTGGCAATTTTTTGGATTTCAAAAAATCGCCGATTAAATCGGCCTTCCGAAAAAATCGCGATTTTCAAAACACTGATTTTCAGATTTGAAAATATCGGCTAATTTTTAAAAATATGAAAAAATGGTCTTTTATGCTCGCCGATAACTTGATAAGATGTTTTCTGGACCCTCGCCGATATTTTGCCGATACCGATATTATCAACACTGATTTTAACTATTAGATTTTCTAGCATTTTCTAGATCTTTAGAAAATCCAGAATTCTCTAAGATTTGTGGAGCTTTTACAAATTAAATAAATTAAAAGATGCTCCTGCATCACACGATTAGATTACGATCCAGAATTCTCTAAGATTTGTGGAGCTTTTACAAATTAAATAAATTAAAAGATGCTCCTGCATCACACGATTAGATTACAATGGGCCAAAACAAGCCCAAAATATGATCCAAGTGTCATGAATGTTTTCGATGGATTCCTCATGTGGACCTGTCCAACTATGGAATGGCTAGACAGATATATGTTGTAGATTTGCTTTCCATAGGACCGTAGGGCAACCCTATGGGATATAAAAATGCAATGCTGGAATATAATAGAATAAATATAGAAGTCTAGGATGGTTAATGAAAGCACAAACGGGATTTGAGGTTGCCCTACGGGATGTAAAAATGCAATGCTGGAATATAATATAATATATATAGAAGTCTAGGATGGTTAATGAAAGCACAAGTGGGATATGAATCCACAAGAGGGGTAGATGAAAGGGAACCCATGGGAAAGTAAGCCTATATCTATTATCACTAAGTGTCAGCTTAGGAACACACATCTTTTCCATCATGTGCTTTAAATAAAGTTCCATCCACCACCTTTAACGTAAAAAGCCAAATCATGAATGCACAAAAAGATAGGTGAGAAAAGGTCTACTCACGCCAATAGTAAGTATGGGAAAAGAACTTAGAACTTAGAAGTACAATTATCTTCAGAAAGTGTGGAAGTATGGAAAAAGTACTTAGAACTTAGAAGTACAGTTATCTTCGGAAAATGTGATAGTCCTTGCTTCCATTCTCCTGCCTCATAAGAAGTGATTCATTCACATTCATCATCTCCATAAAGCTCTCTGCTCCCATGCTATGTTCTCCGTTGCATCTCCATTTTGAATATTCCAAATCTGAAAATGACCAAAACCAGCACACAGACGCCGGAGAGGATTTAGATGGTTGTCATGAGTGTAGAGGCTGTACAGATTAGGAGACCATAACTGTCTCTGGATATTTCTGCTCATTGACGGTTTCAGAGCCAAAACATTACTCTACCGAGTTATCCCAGAAGGAAATCAGCGGTTGGACTCTTTCTGTTTGCATTGAAGAGCACTGAAGGGAAAAGAGATTATTGAGGGACTGTTGAGCAGAGCAAAGAAAGGCCTTTCCTTGTGTTTTTTATGGCAGTGGAAAAAAAATCAGCGGTTGGACTCTTTCTGCTTGCACTGAAGAGCACTGAAGGGAAAGGAGATTCTTGAGGGACGGTTGAGCAGAGAAAAGAAAGGCCTTCCCTTGTGTTTTTTATGGCAGTGGAAGAGAGTACCATGGCCAATCGATTGTCAGATGTGGTGCCTAAAGTGTTTTGTGGTGAGCAGAATGACTGAGTCATGAGAACAATGGGTTGAAAAAGGTATGTTGTAAGCATTGAGTGTGTTTCTTCGACCCAGTGTCATAATAGCCTAGCATGGGCTGGCATCCATGACGGATGCCTATTGTTGCACATTGAATTGCTAGTATGCAACCAGTTTCTTGGACCATCTCTTGTTAAAGGATAAGTGTTCTATCCCTGTTTATTGTGCTGCAACTTGTGTCTATGTTCTCTGTTATGACGATGAACCTATGCATGTTGCAGGTGTCTAAATCTGTTTAGAATAGACATGGACATGCGCTTGCCAAGACTTCAATTATTCTAATCTTGAATGATTCCTCTGTATTTAATTATAGCACTCGTGCCTGCATCCATAATATAGAGGGCTTTCTTTGGAAGCCCGATCTGTTTATTTGTAATGAAATGGGCTGTTCAATGGCTCTAAAGTTTATAGGCTTCATGTGGGTTCCTGTTGCTGGCTAGAAGTGCATGGATGGCTGCACCACATGAAGCCCTAGTTATTGAGGAAGACTCTGGCCTGCAGGTACCATAACAAGTCTCAAGTCTCCTCTCTCCTTTAATTCTGGATGAGATTTTCATGTCTTTTTTCTATTATTCAGTTTTACTGTACTACAAATATGCATGCATATTTACTGTGTGTCAAGAAAATGCATATTCACTTTATGTCGAGAAAAATCTTTGTACAATTTCAAAGCTAAATCAGATGGAAAATAGAGTACACACCATTAAGATTTTCAAAATTTAACTGTCAGGTCCCCTTCCAATATCACAGAGGGAAAGTGTGATCATCTTTCTAAAATCAGATCTAATCTTATCTAGACTTGACTAACTTTAGGTATGTACTTCTGACTTGTCTGTAATATATATATATATATATATATATATATATATATATATATATCTGTAAAATTTTCTCCTAACTAATTGCAGTTCATGCAAGCTGTGTGCATGCCTTATTTTCATCAAGATTACGTGCCATCATATCTGCTCAGCTAAATTTCTTGATTTTAGCTTTGGCATAAAGATGTGTCAGATGCTAATATGCACTGCTAGCATGGCAATCGATATACAGAACGGGCATTAATTTCTGCCAGCCATCCTTACTGACCATTTTGTCTCTTTCTTCTTCTTTGTTTATTCCTTTTTTTTTTACTTTTTTCTCATACCAACCATCTGCGTGAACTTTTCAAATTTGTCCTTGCTTAATGTCTTGTCGAAAATATACTAGCTATATATTGCTCATATTTTCACTAGTGCTTCGTTGTGATGTGGCTAGATGGCCAATTTGCATATTTAAAATGATTGTTGTGGATATGTAGGGATCCCTGTTTATTAATAGCACCATGTTGAATTTAATATGGCTCCCTCATATTGGCACAAATTTAGAATTTAATTCACTGCTTCTTGTTTGCAGATGTTAAATAGCTTTGCTATCATTGACATTTTATATGAATTAAAAAAGTTTATTTCTATATAAAATTTAGAGATATTAGTCAAGGGTAGTCCCCTAAATTTCAATATCACAATTCGACTAGGATTCTGGGTGTTCATGCATACAAGTGACTACACCCTATTGCTTGTCGCGCTTATACCAGATCCACAAACCTCTCAATCTATGTTATTTTTCTTCTTTTCCTTAATTCACGTAATCTTCTTCTATGTCATGGCTCTTCATTAGTGCACGTTTCTACTCATTTGATTTTTTAACCATCCCATACACCAAAAAATGGAAGTCTAAAATTAGTACAGTAAAGAGCTACATATTGTTGCTTCTTAGATTATTTTCTCTATTAGACAAATGACTATGTAACAAGTATTCTAGCATTTGATGCATCCATTGCATATTTGGCCTGGAGTTATTATAGGTATCTTGGTATCCCTTTTGGGGTAGGTTTGTCGCTTGTGCCTATGTGGGATTAGTGTCTTCACAAGCTTCAAATCCAATTGCATGTGTGGTATCATAGGACCTCCACTTCACTAGGAAATTGACTAGTGTTGGATGCATTCTTCAGGTTTCTCATTTTTATTATGTCTCGTGTTGGTTCCCTAGCCAAACACAACTTTCTTCGGTAGAGAAAATTTTGCAGACCTACCTGTGGTCACCGAGGGTCAAAGGGGTCTTACATTGGTTCCTTAGGATGTCTGCACTATATCCAAGGACAAGGGAGGTCTTTCCTTGATCAATGTTGCAACATATTATAATATCCTTGCAGCCAAGTGGGTGGTCATATGTTTTGAGTGCTCCAATCCTAAGCAGGATTTGTTTTGTCATTGGATGTCGAAAACTCAATATATTGGTTCCCATCTGTTTCAGGTTCCCGATTTCCTTATTTTCAGAAGCATTTCGTTAGCTTAGAGGGCTATTGCAGGTTTGGTTTGTTGGCATTAGGAAGGCGGTAGAGCAGGTAGGATCTTGCAAGTAAACCTATTTGGAGTTGGCAGATCCAGGGGTCTAGTGTTGCGAAGATGCCTCATTTTCATGCTCACAAATTGAACATTTAAGGGATCTTCTTTTTGAGAGATTTCTGAGACTTTTCCTCCCATGGATGGAAGAATTGGCACCCTCTCACTCAAGAGTACAGGCTGCTTGCACTTTCCAGCCTTCTATCACAAAGTTGAGGAGCCTTATTTCAGAGTCCAAGCTATTCAAGATGAACATTGAGATGCTTGGCCCTTTTTGGAGGGATTGGAGTTGGAGTTTCAGTTGTTCACTTCTTCAGTATGACTCCATGCATTTGTATTCAGTTCTTCATCAGAGGCATCCATTATCAGTTCTTAATGCATGCTAAATGTCCACTGATGTGGAGCAGAGAAGGCTGTGTGGCCTGTCTAGCTTTCTTATAAGCTACAAAATCTTTATTTGGTTAGTGATCCATCAAGGAATTCCATCCAAAGCCCGATTGGCTGAGAGTGGGTTTTCCAATGGGCTATAAACAGTTTGTCACTGCTCAGAGACTATGAAGCATATTTTCTGGGAGTGCCCATTTGCTAAACTTTGCTGAAGTTATGTGGAGAATCAGTACTCAAAGTCTTTTCAAGATAGGTTGCATCTGCTTGTTGCAGTGTTTGGAGATGGTTGTTACCTTGTCCACCTTGCTTTCATTGAGATTTGGCATTGTTTACAGATTTCAGATTTATTCAGCTCTGGAAGGTCAGGTGTACCTCTGATTTTGAGGATGAGTGTAGTTCTCCATTTGGTTCTGTTCTTTGTGGTGGGATGAGATTTGCCACCCGCGTTTGGCTGAGCGCACTTTGATGATTAAAGATGCTTAATCTCTAGAACCCCCGGCATATTTTGATTTTCTTTCCAATTTAGTTGCACTGTGAAAGAGGTTATGAGATCCACTGTATACAGCCTTCCACTTTTTACTCTGCTATTGGTAAATACTTTTCTATAAATATAGATGTATTTTTCAAAAGCAAAAGAAAAGAAAAAAGTATTCCACCATTTAGATGGATTGTTTTTCTTACATATAAAACCACGTGTCATTTGAAGATCATTGGCAAATACTACAAAAGATTTGCATAAATAAATGATTGTGTTCTTTTGTAATGCACCTGCTCAAAAAAACTGCAATATCAATTATTTCAATGCATCCACTTCTGCAATATTGAGTCCTATGCCTCCATTAGCAGGAGAAAGTCTTCCAACAATCTCCTATCGATTAGCAATGCAGGATTGCTTGTCTATCCTTATTTGTTGATTGGGCTTAGGTTCAGCAGTAAACTAGTGGAAGTTTCGATGCTTACACCACTCTCATCCACTTGGGAATCCCTAGAGTGACACTACAAGACCCTCCCTCCCCATGAGTTGACGTACCACATCAAAAATAGGGTGCAATTAGAACTTGGATGTTTACAAATATGTTATGCTTGGTTATAACTTATGTGTATGTGCTTGGCTAATTGATGGCATGCACATCCTATCTGTTCAGTTATTTATGTAGCCCATGGTTTAAGATAAGCAAATAGCAGTAAACCACCTGCCTTGGCCGCAAGGGCAACATAGTTGGGAGCACTCACAGCAATAAGTGTACATATGGTGGTTGTGATATTACTGACTTTCATATTGTCACTAGCTCTTGTCTCTTGCAAGTATAGCTACAGTAGTCGTACTTGATTACATGAGGGAGTCCAATGCCTTGGATCCCGCATAACTAAGTAAAACCTAAGTGAGCGCCTCAAATATGTCTTAGCTCCTTCCAATTAGGCCTGAAGTTACTACTAAAATGGCCATGGGGGGAGGCCAGGAATTCTAGCTTCCAAGGGTCTAGACCAAGGTCCTATCAACTATGAATGACCATACTTAAAGAAGGATGATGAAAGGCCATTGGGAAATCTATATAGCCATCCCTTGTCTATAAATTGCATTCCATCATTGGTAATAAGGTCACTCATGCTTCGCTTCGCTGTGGATTGAATTCCACTGTTGGTTTATGCATGATTTTGAGTTCCATTGATAGTTTGATTGTAGAAATTGTGGGCATTTTCTCTCCCTCGCTAAATGGATGATGCCAGGTAACCGTACACGTAATTGTTGGTTACATCGAATGGCCAAAAGTCCATATCAGTGAGGCTAGGTGACCAGATGCCACAGATGTTGGTTAAGTCAGACGACCAAGACCGATATGACATATTGGGAACTTGGGAAGTGATTCCCATTGACAAGCATTTGAACACTAGGAGTGATTGTCCGCTTCGAGTCATTGGAATTTTTTAGAGTGGCATTAGTTTGATGTTGACCGGGTAGCTGAGCATATTAGTTAAGTTGGTTGGGTTGATGATCTGAAATGGATCTGGTGCTTGAATCCAGTTTTCATGCTAAACCTTGGATTGCGTTAAATATGTATAAGTCATTGAAAAAAGCATCAGACGACATTGAAAAGACTGAAGCATTCTGTGAAGCATGGGCCTGTTGCTGCACTTATCCCAAAAGAAAGATGCTCATGGTTGTTGCAAAAGAGCGATGTCACCATGCTACAAGTTGCTGCAAATCACCTAATGCAATATAAAGGCATGCACTATGGTGAACTGGCACATATGTACACATGCACATCATATATCAGCTTCAGATTCATCTATTCGCCCCTCAAAAATGAAAAATGGCTTAGTTGTAATTAAGCCATAAGTTATAACCTGGTCATGCAGTGTTCGCTGGTTGTAAATTTTTAATAACATGGATGATGAAGCTGACAAGCATGTCCACTTGCCGAACAAATTTCAGCCTCAAATTCGTCTATTCCACCCCCCAAAGGGTGAAAATAGACTCAGGCCTATTGGCTGGAAAATAGATGGGAACCTCCTGCCATTCTTGGAGGCAAAACATTTTGCATCTCTTCCAAGGAAGAAGAAATGAATTGGGGGAGGAATGTGAATCACCATTAGAGCTGAGAAAAGAAAAGGAACAGTTTTTTAAAGGACTGATGGTTGTAAAAGTAAAGGAGGCTATAATAAAGGCATTTTCTTAGTAAGTAGAACTTAAGCAAATAGAGTGACTGCTCCAAAGGATGAATGGACAGAGGAATACTTGTCCATGGTGGAGCTAGACTGTCCCACAGCAAAGCAGAGGCAAAGCTAGTCTTGGGGCACTGTCTCTTGGCCTTCAGGCAGGAGGTTTTTCTTTTCCCCAGGGAAAAGGAGGAGATATAGAATGCGAGCTGTAGAAGAAACTCAGACAAGAAGAATTCATTGTTGAAGAAGCCCATCAACCACTGTTAAAGAAGTTGCATGAAGGAGATCATTCCAAATATGAGAGAATGAAGGCCCAAACACACAGGTCTGTCATATCTGAAACAAGAATGCTTGACCAGTTCTGTGAGCTGCTAGCGAAATAAGGGCAAAGATTCTGAATCTGCCCACAAAGGACCATTCTAAAGATGGGAGAAGAAGGTTTGAACACTATGAGTCTGTCCTCGTTTGGAGAAACAAGTCACAATGCTTAAATGAATGGTTTCAGTTCGAGAGGATTGCAGAAGATAGAAATAATAATAGAGGTTTGTCCTACAAGATGAAATGAGTGAAAAGTTGACATTGCTTGTCGACAGTCATGAAACAAATCCAGAGCATTGCAAACTATCTCCAAGTTAGCAAAAGGAGATTAAGAACAATTGGAAATGAGTGTAGCCCCTTGCATTGTAATCATTGCATTAATGATGCCCCGAGAAGCCATTATTTGTTGATTTACCCCAAGATGTCCGTATTATTATTGTGTGTATACTTGTTTTTTTCAGCACTGTATTTTCTACATTTTAAAGTACAGTCTGCAAGTTTACTACAATCAAATTTAATGCATTACGAAATAGCAAGTAGAGTTTTACAATTGAATTAAATCTCCGCATTTTAGTATCCATGTTGGTGAGATGCATGGACCATCAGTGTATTTGTGGACTTCCAGATATTTTCTCTGGTATTTCCGACAAGTTTCTTTGTAGACCCTCGACAATATATTCCTATATTTGCAACATTGTATCTTTCTGGTGTGCTCCAAATCCAACAAGGTATATGACCCTTTGAATCTGTGAAACTTGGAGCTCGTGACTTGTTAAAAAGGCCGTGCCTCTATTGAAGAAGAAAAACTGAATAAAATATCGTTGAATACGAAGGAGATGACCCCAAATCAAATGAGATCGAGATCTTTAGCAGTCTCCCTTCACTCACAAAGATAACCAAAGGAAAGGGAAGTCATCATTTATGGAGGCCGTATCGGATTAAAGAAGTCAGCAATATATTAATTTGAAGGCCATCATATCAGAATAAGGAAAATCCATTGTCATTTGAAGGCTGCCCCTTCAAAAAGAGAAATCACAATTCGAAGGAAGCAGAGCCGACTCGGACTTGCTGCAGTGAAAAGGCTTACGGATGACTCAGAGCAGTGAAGACGGAGGCATTGATAATTGTTTTGAAGAATATGCTACCAGGAAAGAGAATCGCTATCAAAGAAGAAACCCAGCATGAAATCTAGAAAAGTGCTGCATACCCAGACAAAATATAAGAAAAGCCCAAGGCCACAAGGCCTGCGTAAAAGAGCCAAATCATACCCGATAACCATTGCAAATTCCTGTTCCTGCAAAGGTATTACATTTAGAACAAATTTTCGAGAAGAGAAGATAATGCTCTTCAAATTTCAGACATAAGGGTTATCTTCAAACAATTTATAAAAAGAAGCTACGATTGACCAGAAAGTTTGTAGACACATCAGAAACAGGCATAGCGGTTTCATTCTCATGAGCATTTCAACAGAATATTTCGTTAAAAAACTGAAATATTTAGGCACTTGGTAGAAATATACAGAAAATTTTATTTTCCAGAAATATGTTTTCTTTTTAAAATTCCAGTAGTGTGTGAAACAAGACTGAAAACCCATATTATGGCCAGCATCCTGAGCTATTGAATAGCTATCCATCACTCCCTGTCTTCACAGTGTGGGCCTCTTAAAATGTAGAAGTCTAATATTGTTCTGCTAAAACATCACCATCGTCAGTATCCACTGAACCGTCAATGATGGACCATGGCTATATCTGCTTTGATAAATAGCAAGAGCATGGGCTATGTGACCCATCATCGTAGATCTATGCCATTTAAAACCCTCTTCAAAATTAGAACTTGATTGGTACTAATTGTATTCTCAGGATTCTTCAGTTTGGCAATTATCAAATTATGAGCCTTTGTACCTTCAAAATCCAGTCTATAATTGATATTTAGGTTTTCTCTTCAACAGTATATTTTCCATGAAATTGATAAGAAGGTTTTCTCTTTGACGGTATATTTCTTGTAAAATTTATATTCTCTGTTTTGTTCAGCTTGAAGCAGTTTAAAACAGGCAAAAAAAACCAAATATATTCCTTCAACAACCAAGGGAATTGAACCTTGCTCTTCACAGTGCTCAGTCAAACAACACTACCATTAAGCTTTCATCTCCATTAAAAATGTTGAAGATAATGGAGAATCTCCTATTTTAGTGAGAGTTGGTTCACGAGACCTTAGGATAGGAATTAGTTTATATTTCTTAGGGTATGGTTCTAACTTCCCTAGATCTTGTGTGCTATATAATGTCTGAATTGTATGGAAAATGTAGAGTGTTTTGCAAAAGCCAGACTCTCCTGATTCAAACTCTCTTTCGTAGAGCTGACCAGTGGGATTGTTTAATAATCCATTCAAACATCTTTTTTATCTTGGTATCAGAGCACTAGTGAGAAGAGCGTTGGTGGGGTGTGAGAGATCGTTGAAGCTGAAGCGATCTGCGTGTCTGTTCGTGGGCGTTGTTGATCTACCTACAACATCTGTTTTTTAAAATTGCTGGAGTGTTGCCATCTGAGGTTGCGTGAGTTTGAGCCAGGGTGAAGAAGGAGCTTTGCGTCGAGCGTGAACAGGAGGTATCGGAGCGTGAGATTGCTGCCATACAACGCTGCCATCCTTCCTCCTTCCTACAGGAACGCTGCCACTTGGTGGAGTTGAGCCAACGTGCAGAGGTGGCCGGAGTTGGGCTGAGCCATCCGCCCACTTGCGTAGACAGCATCGTTGCCCTTGACGAGAAATTTGGCACGGCGTGCAGATTTGTTAGCGAGCCTTCTCTTCCACCGGAGACAGGGGAAGGGTTCCGCTCAAATTATTGGACAAAACATACAAAGCTGCAAACGTTCCACCTTTGCAGAGATTCTGCGGTATAGGTCCCCATAGCTTGTTGAATGAAGCATCTAATCCGACGAGCTTCGAATTCAATCCCAGATTTCGCAGCAACTGTTCAATAAGCTTGTTTTCAAAAATCCTCAAGTCATTCAGATGTCAAAGCTGGTCAAGTTGAGGAGGAATGGGTCTCGAAAACTGATTTCTAAATAGCAGCAATCTCTTCAAATATGTCAAATTCCCAATTCTCTCTGGAATTCTTCCGTTGAGCAAATTCTGTGACAGATCCAGAATCTGCATGTTCTGAAGCTCTCCAACACTGGATGGAATTTGTCCCGAAACCCTGTCCACAAACGATGCGCAGTGATTGACACCGAAGGTGTGCCCACCTGAGAGCGCCACAAGAGATCTTTGCCCTTTGCGTGGAGAGGAATACCTGTCACCCGACCCAAATCAGTGAGAAGAACGCAGCCATCCTGCTCCCAATTGCCGAGCGCTGCAAAGAGCTAGAGCTCTAATTTAGCCAGCGGAGCGCTGTCATCCTGCTCTCTGCTCAACGCCGCCTTTACAAAGGGATTGCGAAGCCAACCTATCAGTTTCACTTGCTCCTCTTGTTTACAAGCCTCCATTGCTATTGCTCCCTTTGTTGAGTCGCTTCATATTGCTCCCTATAATGAATGTTTCGTTATAGCTGCTTCAGATTGCAAATATATTTCTTGTTTCATTATTGCACTGCAGATTTCCTCCACATCAACAGTATCGCAGCTTCCAACCACAGTCATTTACCCGTGTTCTTTTAAATAGTTGCTTGAAAGTCAAGCATTTCAATCATCATTATTTTTTTTCTTGTCAAGTATTCTTTAATTGTCAAGATGAATAATCAATTAATCGAATCATACTTGAATGAGAGTAACAAACTTGATGGCTGTAATTACTCAAATTGGAAATTTAAGATGCAGACTATGCTAGAAGCACAGAGTGCTTGGACGATTGCAAATGGAGATGAGTCGAAGCCAGCAGCGGGAGCAGCATCAGTCCCAGATTGGGAGAAGAGACAAGGTAAAGCAAAGACGGTGCTGAAGATGTCAGTGAAAGACTGCATCATACTGCATATCAGAGAATGCAAATCAGCAAACAAAATCTGGACTGTATTGAAGGATTTGTACGAGATCAGGAATACAAATCATCTTTTGTTCTTGAAGAGCAAGATTATGTCCATAAAGATGGAGGAGAATGAAACAATTGCTTCTTTCATATCGCGGAACAAAGATTTGAAGAACAAATTGTCAGACATCAGTGAAGTAGTTGCAGATGCAGATTTGGTCACAATTACCATGAATGGTATGACTGATGATTACCAAATGTTTATCACTGGGATAAGTGCGAGAGAGAAAATCCCAAAGTTTGAAGAACTTACAGGAATATTAATGCAAGAAGAAGAAAGAAGATTGACTCTGAAACCCCAGAGTGCAGATCTGGCGCTAATGGCAAAGAAGAAATTCTTCAAAGGAAAAGGAAATCCATCACAGTAAAACGGAGGAAACCTACAGAAAAGATCGAATCAAACTCAAGGTATGTATCCGAATAAAAACAACTCTGTAATAAATGTTTTTGTTGCGGAAAACTCGGTCATATGGCTAAGAAGTGCAAGAAGAAGAAATTTCAGGAACAACAGCAGAAGCATAAAAGACATACAAGTCATTTTGCAAATGATGACCATGTTCAAGACTTCAAATTGTTCATGGCAAACTTTGATGAGAATGTCGATGCAGATACCTGGTATGTAGATTTGGGAGCATCCACACATATGACGGAGAACAGACAATGGTTCGAAGATTTTAAAGAAATCAACAACGGAGCACAAATCTACCTCGGTGATGATAGATGTCATCAAATCAAAGGGTGCGAGAAAATTTCTGTTATTTTACCTAATGGTAATGTCAGATATATTCATAATGTAATGTATGTGCCCAGAGTGACAAAGAATCTGATTTCTGTATCCATGATTACAGATCATGATCTCAAGGTTGAATTTTTTAAATCTAACTATTATATTAAAGATCTGTTCGATGGCATGAAGACTATTGCTTTAGGAATTCGAACAGGAGGTCTATACAAATTGGATGTGAGAACAACACCCGATCGAGCTTTGACAGCATCAAGTTTGACTACAGAAGAGTTGTGGCACCAAAGACTTGGTCATATCAACTACAACGACTTGTTGTTACTTCAGAAAAAGGAAATGGTAAGAGATCTTCCTATATTAAAACAAGTGCATTCTGATTGTGATGCTTGTGGATTAGAAAAGATGCATAGAGAAGAATTCCATGTTCGAGTAGAAAGGAAAAAGAGAGACATACTTGAATTAGTGCACAAAGACCTTTGTGGACCCATGCAAACAAAGTCATTAGGAGGTGCACTGTATTTTTTACTGTTTGTTGATGACTGCACAAAGTTTTCTTGGGTATATTTCATGAGTAAGAAAAGCCACATATTTGAATACTAAAGCAGTTCAGATATATGATTGAAAAGCAAACAAGAAAGCACATAAAAATTCTCCACTCCGATCAAGGGGGAGAATACAGGAAGGAGGAACTTACCAAGTATTGTAAAGACCATGGGATATTACATCAATTCACAATACCCCATACTCCCCAACGGAACAGAGTAGCGGAAAGAAAGAACAGAACATTGGTGGAGTGTGTTAGGAGCATGTTGAAAGGTAAGGATCTTTCGAATGGTTTTTGGGCTGAAGCATTGAATACTGCAATTTATTTAAAAAATAGGAGTCCTACAAGAAGTCTCGAGTTTGAAACTCCTTTTGAAGCATTATATGGATTTAAACCTGCAGTAAAACATTTAAGAGTATTTGGGTTTAAAGCATTTGCCCACATTCCAAAGGAAGACAGAAGAAAACTAGATTCAAAAGCCATCATATGTACTTTTGTAGGGTATTGTTCACAATTTAAAGCTTATAGATTATTTAATCCCTCTACTCACAAGATTTTTGTTAGTAGAGATGTCATATTCCATGAGCAGGTTTATGATGAATCTGATAAGCACAATGAGGAATGGGATATTCCATTTTTGTTGGAAGAAAGTGAAGAAACAGGTAACAACCAGGATCAGAAGAAAGAGACAGAAGCAGAGAATCCAGATACAGAAATCAAGCCGAGTCCGTCAAAGGAAATCCAGAATGGGTTGGAAGCTACACCAATGCTTAGAAGATCAGGTAGGCAGATTCAATTGCCTGCTAGATACAGGGAAAATGCCTTTATAACTAGTATGATGAATGTTGTTGAACCTTCTAGTTATAGAGAAGCAAATCAATGTAGTGAATGGAAAACAACTATGGAACAGAAATATGAATCTATTCTCAAAAACAACACTTGGGAGCTGGTTGAACTTCTTGAAGGGAAACAAACCATAGGGTTTAAATGGTTGTATAAACCCAAGATTAATGCAGATGGAACCATAGATAAATTAAAAGCTAGATTGGTAGCAAAGGGTTATTCACAAAAAGAAGGTATTGACTATGAAGAAACCTTCGCCCTCGTAGCTAAACTAAATACTATCAGAATGTTGATTGCTTTAGCTACTAAGAAACACTGGATGATTCACCAACTAGATGTAAAATCTGCATTTCTAAATGGGGAATTGAAAGAGGAGGTCTATTTAGAGCAACCTGAGGGGTTTGTCCAGAAAGGGAAAGAACATTTAGTCTGTAGATTAAAGAAAGCTCTATATGGACTAAAACAAGCACCCAGATCATGGTATGAAAAGATTGATTCATTTTTTTTTGCAACACGGTTACAATAGAAGCAAAAACGATCCTAATTTGTATACCATGAAAGATGAAAAGAGGCGCATAGTGTTGATTACTTTGTATGTAGATAATCTAATTATTACAAGTGATGTTATTGATCTAATCAAAGAAATCAAGCAACAAATGTCACAGATGTTCGAAATGAAAGACCTTGGTGAACTAAGATACTGTTTGAGTCTCGAGATATGGAGAGATTCAGGACAAACTTTTCTGTCCCAGGGTAAGTATGTCGGAGGTCTACTGGAAAGATTCAGGATGGATCAGTGCAAGGCTGTAACAGTACCACTACAGAAGAACATTAAACTTTAGAGTGAGGATGGCTCTAAAGAGGCAGATGCGACACTTTATAGATAGCTGGTTGGGAGCCTAATCTACCTAACCACTACTAGACCAGATTTGGCTTATGCAGTCAGTGTGTTAAGTCAATACATGTCCAAACCACTTGAGAGTCATTGGAATGCAGCAAGAGGTGTTTTAAGGTACCTACAAGGAACTGTAGATTATGGTATTATTTATACTGATTCTTCTGATGTTAGATCGACAGGATTTTCAAATTCCGACTGGGCTGGAAATGTAGATGACCGAAGATCCATAACAAGCTATGCATTCAACATTGGATCTGAGGTGATTACATGGTGCAGTAAGAAACAGAACACAGTTTTCTTGTCTTCAGCGGAAGCAAAGTATCAAGCCATGTGTGCAGCAATATGTGAGGCAGTTTGGTTGCGGAGACTTCTCCAGGATGTCGGGGAAGAACAGAGAGATGCAACAACAATCAAATGCAACAACCAGAGTTCAATCAAACTTGCTAATAATCCGGTGTTTCACAAGAACACTAAACACATTGATACACAATTCCACTTTGTCAGTGAGAAAGTTCAATCAAAAGAAATTCATCTTGTATATTGTAAAACGTGTGATAATGTTGCAGACATTTTCACTAAGCCTCTTGGCAAAATTAAGTTTGTAATGTTTAGGGAGATGTTAGGCATATTTGTGAACCCCTTCTCCATTAAGTGGGAGTGCTGAAGATAATGGAGAATCTCCTATTTTAGTGAGAGTTGGTTCACGAGACATAGGAATTAGTTTCTATTTCTTAGCGTATGGTTCTAACTTTCCTAGATCTTGTGTGCTATATAATGCCTGAATTGTATGGAAAATGTAGAGCGTTGTGCAAAAGCCAAACTCTCCTGGTTCAGATTCTCTTTCATAGAGCTGACTAGTGGGATTGTTTAATAATCCATTTAAACATCTTTTTTATCTAAAAACTTTAGACTCTATAGATTCAGAAATTTCTGTATTCAATAAGAGAGTTTTTCTATATCTAATAGGAAAGTTTTGTAACCTGCAATATACCTCTACCGTACAAACTAGAGCTGGCTGCTGCTGCACGGCTCGGTTGGTCTTTTTCTTTTTTTCTTGAGAATGACTTTCAAATTTGGCCCTTTTATTTCTTGAGGACGGCTTTCAAATTCAAGAACTGCGGCTTAGGCATCTTCCTTTCGTTAAAAAATGTCGTTTAATTTTTCTAAGATTTCGACATATCAATTTTTTGATATCATACAGGTGAAAAAAAGTAAATCCGTTAAACATGGCAAAAAATTCCAAATTCCTTATTTTTTTTATGGATCATTTGCGGTGGCTAACATGGACAGCGTTGGTATTATAAAATAACGGTGGCTCCTTCACAAATTACAAGCAGCGGCCGACAGAAATATTTTTCTTTATTCCTTGAAACTTAGAGACTGCATCCCTGGTGGCTCTGTGCCTGACCGATATGGCAAACCGATCGTTTTTCCTTTTAGCTCTGGCGGCTACCCCTTGATACGGTGGTAGCTCTTCTAGTCACGTCTCGTGGCAGCCCCTTTTCCTTCCGTTCAACTGATTCATCTCTCTTCGAGAGGATATAATTATCCAAAACCCTGAACACTAATAATAATTGGAAAACGTAACTTTTAGCTTAAATCATTAATGTCTTTATTATACATACAAGCTTTATATCCTAACACAATGTTGAACAAGAATGTCCTTCAGATTTTGTAACACAACATTGAACAAGGGTGTCTTTCAGATTTTGTAATCATTCTTATGAAGACACAGACAGGTGGTTATGGATTTTGTTATGTCCTGGGTGATCAATGGACAGGACAGCCATTGTGCAGTTGCATGGGCAGCCCCTGGCACTTTGTATCTTTTGGGATGATCACCAAAGAGGAAAAAGCAAAGTAACTCTTTGTACAGAGACCTTTGCGACCTTTTATGGTTTGCCTATTAATAAATTTCTGGAGTTTTTTAACCCAATAAGGTTTTCTCCAGTTCAAAACTCTGGATAGTTTGAGGTAGAGTAGATTCATTTTTATTTGGCTGTTAGTTTTTATTTCTATCATCAATTGATTTCTGCACAGTATTTTGAAGCCTGTAGCAGAATTTCTTTTACAGTTTTTTCGCTTTGCAGAGTTGTTTTTAGCTGTAGTGGATTTCACATGCACAGAGAAATATTAAAGTATGTCTTGAATCCGTGAATACACACAAAAATCTTCAAAATACTTAGATAACTGTAAGCGATATCACTTCAGTTTCTGGTTAGCGTCCTGAAAATTTAAGAATAAAAATGATGTTAGAGCCAAGTTGGAGTGTCTACTTGGGAGGAGCGCACACAGCAGAGAGAGGAGCTGTGTGAAAATATTTGGCTGAGAGGGCGGCGGCTCCAATCCTTGGCAGTGGAAAAGGAACCCTGTCTGGAAAGATCCTTGGCAGTGGAAAAGGAACCCTGTCTGGAAAGTGCGGGAGAGTCTCATCCATGACCTGGGTACCGAGCAAAGGAAGGCAGCGCCCATGGCATTCACTCTCCCCATTTTCACCTTGGAAATACCACTGATAGTAATAAGTATAGATTATTGATGGCACAACGTTTAGATGAATTTTATATTAGTTCTTTGCTTTTATGAATAAAGCAGTTTCTTCGTCTAAGTTTATGCGAGCTCATATTCTACCATGCTGTTATTAATTTGAATTGACACCTGCCAGGTCCTGGTCACTAAACATAAGACGGTATAATGAGACCGGACAAAATCATAGTGGGGGCTATAGTCTAGATGGCATATTTTAAACTTTAAATTCATTCAAGTTGCCATATTGCAGCAGGTTTCAGCGGGTTTCAGGGCCACTTCAGTGGAAGCGCAATGCGTTACAGTTCAGAAACGTGGTGATAGTAAACCTTGCTGTGATGAATCACAAGATATGTCTCCTGAAAAGTGGCAATTTTCCTTGAATCAAATGTTTAAAAGATCCCAGTACAACGTGGTTCACATTCCTTTATTGTTTGTTGAAGGTTAAAGTTAAAACAATCAATGCTGTGAAGCTAACCCTGCAATTTTATGATTGTGCTTGGAAGAGAAGAGAAAAGAACTGAAGTCTTTGCAGAGCCAGAGCTAGAGCCAAGAGTCCAGAGCCAGAGCTGGAGCTAAGAACCTGGGATGAGAGCCAACGTTAAAAACCCAGAGCTAAGAGCCAAAAGCTGGCAACCAAGAGCAAGAGCTGAGAGCATAGCAAGACCAAAACCCCAAATAATTGAGTTTTTGATGGACCAAAAGTCTCCAAATTTCTGATCCATAAACAGAAAGGGCAGGGGAGAATAATGAAAGATAATAAAAGAGCACATCACCCTTACTGCACAGAGAGGTAACCTAAATACATAGACCATGTAAGAAGGGGAGGAGACAATAGCAGCTGCACGGACAGCTACTGGCACTCTTTGTTTCCTGGATGCTCAATCGAGCGAATGAAGCGGGAGACACAGTAGCAACTGTATGGTTAGCCATTGGAATTCTGTATCTTCTGAGGAGACCAACGGAGGAAAAAGCAAAGTAAGTTCTAATCCTGTACGCAGACCTTTCCAATCTTCTGTTGTTTGGTTATTAATACAGTTCTGAAGTTTCGTTTCAACACTAGAGAGTTTTCTCCAGTTCAAAACCCTGGAACAGACTTATTTTTATTTCTGTGTTACCGATCGTTTCTTTCACTGAAAAGTATTGACTCATATGCTTTCTAGAAAGTGGAGTTAAGTATTGACTCATATGCTTTCTAGAAAGTGGAGTTGTCTTTAGTGCGATTTTTGAAGTTTCAGGTGCGTGAAAATTTTTGAGGTAAAATCTTGGTTTTAGTTATTCAAACTGGTTTTGTGATTCTATATATGGATTCGGCACCCTCAAAAACTTCTAGGGCACTTTGATTGTGCAAAGTTAGCAATTAAACTTCTCTTTTCAATAAATTCCTGCCAAAATTTAGAGAAATTACACCGTAAAAAGTCATCGTAAAAGCCTTCAAAAAGTCGGCACTAAAGACTACTAGCTAAAAAGTTAATAAAAAGAACTTCACCCAGTGATGGAAAGGGAAGAAGGAGATTGGAGTGATGGAAAGGGAAGAAGGAGATGGTTTTCAATAGGTTATGATCCTGCTAAAGTTATTAATGGTATTAATTTTTATGTTTTCAAAAACTATAGAGTTAATAAATAAATAAAACAAACTTTCAATGGAAGAAATGCAGGCTTTTAAATAAAGCTTCATTTTACAAATGCCAGGCTTTGCCTACGACTTACTATAATGAAAGGGAATGCCTTGCTAAGATTTAATTGAACTTGAAGGGAATGCAACTTGAATGGAATGCCTTGCTATGATAAAGAAACATTGGCGTAAAGATTCAATTTAATTCGACAGTTGTGTAAAGATACACTGGCCTAAAGGTTAAATTCGGTAGTTGAATTCGGTAGTTCAATTAGTTAAATTGTCTCGTGCTTTCGCAGACTACATCACCAAACTTTATTTTACATTTATTTTCTTATGAATATTACAGCATGCCTTGAAAGTTGAATCTATGAAAAGTCTTCAAACCTTAGGTTGAGGAATTTGTTGGTGATATATTCCATTTTCTCGGTTGAATCTGGGAAATTTACGGAGCACCTCTGTAGAGAATTCAAGAATTTGGCACTTGGGACTATTTCGCCTTACAGGCAAACCTCAACAATCTTACATATGTGCTGTCTAACAGAAGGAGCTTCCAGACCAATGAATTTGTCTTCCACGGTAATTTCTAATGGCATAAGAGTTCGAATTTGAATATGAATTATAAGTGCATATCCTCGAGAAGAAGAAGTACCTGTGAAGCCCAATCAATGATGGGGGCGATAAGCTTGCAGGGCCCACACCAATTGGCCACAAAGTCAACGAGCACAGGAAGATCCGAATTCAGCACCTTCTCCTGGAAGTCGCTCTCTCCGACGATTAGAGCCTTGCTGCAGGAAGTGACCACAAGGCTAATTTTCCGGGTATTCGGCTGAAACTTGCCAACAGTAGCTCTGGAACTCGGTAATCCAGCAGCCCATTGCAGGCTCCGCCTGAAGAGATCCTTTTGCCCCAAAAATTGGGATGTGATATTGAAATGAATGGGCTGAATGGAAGAAGAATAAGCTACAGCAGGGAGTGGAGGATAAGCCTTGTTCTGAATTCCTCCAGAGGCCATCGTTGCCTCCCGCAACTGGCAGTAGGACACGCTCCTTGTCACCGCCATCAACGCGGATCCAGATGGAAAATGGATTGATGATGGATGGTCTCAAAAATTTATAGTTGTGTGTCGCAAGTGCCAGAGTCTCGATTTGGGGTTACCTTAGCGGATATGTCAAGCAATGGATTGATGATGGATGGTCTCAAAAATTTATAGCTGTGTGTCGCAAGTGCCAGAATCTCGAGGTTTGGGGTTACCTTAGCGGATATGTCAAGCAATTCTTACATTACCGATGCAGTCAGCTGTGAAATTAAGAATACAAAAAATTAGACCATAAATCTAGTCTTTCCGGTGGAAGGTTTTTATTTCGGATATGTTAAATATTTGCAAGGATAAATATGGGTTTAGTTATAAAGATGTATAAAGGGTGTAAAAAATATTTTAATTGAAGAATTATTTTTTTAATATTTTAAATGATAAAATTATATATTTTTAATATATTTATTATGAAATAATAATGTTTATTATCATCATCAAAGGTACAATATGGGTGATTTAAAATCAATTTTATTTTATATTAATTTAAAAAAAAAAATTATTAGGAATTTGGCTTTTGTGATTCATAAATGTGTATAAAAACTTGTAAAAATCACATGTAAGAAAATTTTGTCACATGTGATTTTCACTGAAATTCTTATACACAAAATCTTTATTGTAAAGTAAAAATAATATTTAATTTTTTTAAAACAAAATATTTTAAAAAATGTTGAAATTTGATGATTAAAAAGTTTCCTGCAATTTCAACCCAGTTTTAATATCATCTTATCACTTCTATTAAGGTCATTTCCCATAAATTTACATTCAACATATAAAATTTTGGAAATGAAATTTTGAGATTAAAACACATGGGACTGTCAGCACATGCTAAAAATAAATATGCACATAAACAGACCAATAAAAAAAAAAAATACACATATTTTTGGTCAACTTAGACCCAGGCAAAACCCCTTCAATATTTTTCAGATCTCTTCAAATTTAATAATTCAAATTTAATAATCTTTCAAGTTTAGGAAAAATACATTTGCAGACAAAACAAAACAACAAGATACAACTTATCTCTTGAGGCCAAAACTCCTTGAAAACCTGTCCACTTTGCCTCGATTTTCGTGCCCACTTGAAGTTGAAACAATACTATACAGACGTGGACTGTAATGTATGGATTTCCGTACCATTGTACTGATTTTTTTGTTTTTTTGCTCAAAAACTACTCTCGAACTTCGTGTAGCTCAAAACATTAAATGTTGTTCGTACTGTACCTTCTGTTGTCTTCTATGCCTTGATTTTCATGCTCAGTTTTGCCCAGAAATCACTCTTTCAACTTGCTGCAACAAATTTCTCTTTCATAACTTTTCTTCAGCTCTCAGCCTCCTTTCTTCAATCTGCTCATGAAGAATGAATGAATGCAATCTCTCTTTTCTTTTCCCCCTTCCGTTTCCCTAAATGAATTTTGGGCAACCCTAAGATCTAATGGCTCAAATCCATTTAGATTAAAGGATGAGAATAAATGTGCATTTAATTCTCACTTTCTATTTTTTTAGCTCACCCATTAAATAAAGTACCCACATTGTACTTTATGTCTAAAGTCACTTTTCACTTTATAATTTATCATTGATTTTAGCACTTATAAAGTTGTTTTCACTTTATAATTTAATATTGACTTTACCACTTATAAAGTCACTTTCACTTTATAAAGTCACACTTAGAAAAAGAATTATTTTGGTCACTTTTCCCTTGGTAGAGACTAACCCATGGGAAACCACTTGTCCAAGGTACATTAAAAATCAACACTCCCTCTTACTGAGGAAAGTGTTTCTCACCACACCCATCTTGTCCCTGAAATGGACATGCTTGCCTCTTGGCAAGGACTTTGTGAGAACATCAGCCACCTACTCATCTATCGATATATACTCCAACTTCACTGCCCCCTTCTGAACATAGTCCTTGATGAAATAATATCTGATGTGAATGTGTTTTGACCTATCATGAAACATTGGATTCTCTGTGAGTTTAATGCAACTCTGATTATCACAGTGAATAACCGTTGGTCTCAACCCCTGATCAAATAGGCCATGTAATAACTTGTGAAGCCAAATGGCCTCGCAACTAGCTTGGCTAGCGGCCATATACTCAGCCTCATAAGAGCTCAAAGAAATTGACTTTTGCTTTCGACTGAACCACGACACAACTGTCGAACCCAATTCGAAGCAACACCCTGAAGTGTTAAAAACCTGTCAGAAGCACTCCCTGACCAATCTGAATCTGTGTAACTTGCCAACCTCACTCCATCTCCCTACCTATAGTCCAGACCATAATCAACAGTCCCCTACACGTAGCGAAGAATGTGCTTTGTAGCTACCTAGTGCACCCTCCTCGGCTCAACCATAAACTAGCTAAGTGTGTTCACTGCAAAGAATATATATGGCCTAGTGTTGAATAGATACATCAAGGACCCAATAAGTTGCCTATACAATGTGGGATCCCCAAAACTAGAATCAGAAGCATGAAGCTTCTTCCAGTTGGTGATCATAGGTGTAGACATGGGTCTGCAGGTCTGCTCAACACATCCACAGCATACTGCCCCTGCCATAGAAAGATATACCCCTCCTTTTGCCACACCTCAAGCCCCAAAAAGTAATGCATCATCCCAATGTCTTTCATCTCGAACTCCATAACAAGATCCTCCTTGCAACCACTAATCAATCTCTATGCCCCAGTAATGAACAAGTCGTCAACATATAGCACAAGAATGAGCGAATCATCCCCTACAATAATGTAGTATAGGTTCGGATTTGCATCACTCTTCGTGAAACCCATCTGTTGCAAGTAAGTATCAATCCTCAAATACCAAGCTCTCGGAGCTTGCTTAAGTCCATAGAGTGCTCGCCTTAACCGGCATATATGGGTCTCCCGCCCAAGTACCTCAAAACCTTGTGGCTGCTCAACACACACCTCCTCCTCTATAACTCCGTTCAGAAATGTGGTCTTCACATCCATCTGATGAATCTGCCAACCCATTTCTGCAACAATAGAAATAAGAGACCTAATAGAAGTGTACTGAGCTACAAGAGTGAAGGTCTCATCATGGTCGACTCCCTCTATCTGTGAGAACCCTCTAGCCACAAACCTCACCTTGAACTTCTCAATGCTGCCATCTGTGGCATGTTTGATCTTGTAGAGCCACCCGGAGGTCACAGCTGACTTGCCCTCAGGCTTAGGCACCACCTCCCAGACATTGTTCTTAATGAACGAGGCATACTCCTCCACCATAGCCTCTCTCCATATCTCCTGGTTGACAGCCTCCTCATAGCTAGTAGGCTCAGAGTCAACAACGCTGGTAGCCTTGGCTACATAACTGCAAAACTGCTCAGGTGGCACACTCTCCCTGTTCACCCTCTTTGAAGAACCAACAGACTCTGCTTCCTTCAAAGTGTCTTGAAGCCACTTGGGCCTCCTCTTCCCTGAAGAAGCTTACCCATAGGGAATCTCATCCTCTTCCCCCAGTCTAGTGAACCTGAAGGTCTACCAACTGACCCTGGTGTGCCTATACCAACATCTGTCCTCGAAGAACATGTGCTTGTGTTAGTTGAAGTGCCATGTGAACTCTGTACCAGTGGACTCCCTAAAGAAGTGCTCGATGAACTCGCCACTGGTGCCCTAGATGTCACTGACACTGAAGTACCTCCTGTACTAGTCGATTCAAAACCCTGAGGTCCTGCTCCCTGTACCTGAACTCCCTGCTGAGGAGAAGTCTGTGACTCTCTCTCATCATACTCCCGTGAGCTCTGATAGGCCCTCTCCTCCTTGAACTTCACACCCTCTTAATCACCACCCTCCATTTAGAAGGAATGAAGATTTGATAGGCCTTCGAAGTCTCGTTGTAACCCATAAAGATACCCTTCTCTGCCATGGGTTTCAGCTTCGTCTTCTGCTCCTTGGGGATATAAGAATATGTGAGACATCCAAAGATATGAAGATGTCCCACATGAGGCTTCTCTCCAGTGAAGGCCTCCTCCAGAGTCATATTCCCCAATACTCTGTGAGGACTCCTATTCTGAAGATAAACAATAGTATTGCAGGCCTCGACCCACAAAAACAAAGGCAACCCCTGATCATGAATCATCGCTCTAGCAGCCGCAACAGTAGCTATGTTCTTCCTTTCAAACACCCCATTCTATTGGGGGTTGTAAGGAACCATGAACTCTCTCCTAATGCCCTCCTCTGCACAGAAGTCAGAAAACCCACCGTCGGTGTACTCACCACCATTGTCTGACCTCAAGACCTAAATATTCCTATCTATTTTCTTTTCCACAAGAGCTTTGAACTCTTTAAAGCCACTGAAGACATCACCCTTGTTCTTCAGGAAATATATCCAAGTCCTCCTAGAGTACTCATCAATGAATATAACATAATACTCATAATCACCTAAGGACACATGAGACATACAACCACTAACATCAGTATGAATCAAGTCTAGTATACCTGTAGATCTGATGTAGCTCGCTGGAAATGGTAACTTGGTGTACTTGCCCAAAGCACACTCTCTGTAGACCTCATAGTGCTCGACACTGAAATCAGGAACTTTAGTAGTGATCTCCCTCAGAACTCTCAAAGCTCCATGATGCATATGTGCCATCCTCCAGTGCCATAACTCGCACACGTCTCTACTATTGGTGGTACTAGTGTGAGTGCTACCAGATGTGCTACTCACCAATGCTCCTGCCAATTGAAAGTTGAACTTGTACAGTTTCCTAGAGTGTACTCCAATCACTTTGGTCGAAGTGATGGAAGCTCCCCTGGGATGCATCAATGACCTGCCCTCCTGAGAAAGTGACGTCAAACCCCTTCTCCTCCATAGAAGACACTGAAATCAAGTTCTTCTTCATCCCCGGAACATACAAAACATCCATGACCTTCAAAGGAGGCAAAGAATCCCTCTCAAAGGTCATATTCCCCACACCAATAGCTCTCACAGTGCAGTCATCTCCCAGTACAATCTCAATATCAAGTGCCCTCTTGATCCAAAATCTCTCCTGAGAAAGTGACGTCAAACCCCTTCTCCTCCATAGAAGACACTGAAATCAAGTTCTTCTTCATCCCCGGAACATACAAAACATCCATGACCTTAAAAGGAGGCAAAGAATCCCTCTCAAAGGTCATATTCCCCACACCAATAGCTCTCACAGTGCAGTCATCTCCCAGTACAATCTCAATATCAAGTGCCCTCTTGATCCAAAATCTCTCCTGAGAAAGTGACGTCAAACCCCTTCTCCTCCATAGAAGACACTGAAATCAAGTTCTTCTTCATCCCCGGAACATACAAAACATCCATGACCTTCAAAGGAGGCAAAGAATCCCTCTCAAAGGTCATAGTCCCCACACCAACAGCTCTCACAGTGCAGTCTTCTCCCAGTACAATCTCAATATCAAGTGCCCTCTTGATCCAAAATCTTTAGCTTTGAGATGAATTAAAGAATTACAAGTAAAATTGCATCTTAACCATGAAATTTAAAAGGCATGAACATAAGAAGAGAGAAGCACATAAAATCATGCAAAGAAGACACGAAATTGATATCGGAGTTCGTCCAAGAGGGACTACGTCTCTGGGCCCTGCTCAATCAGTGGGGAGGCCCTCTGTCATTATGTGGCAAATAAAATGAAAGTACAAGCATCAATGCAAAATTACACCCTTATACCTCCATAGCTTAAAGTTCCCGAAAATTGGAGAGCTCTGATGAAGAAATGGACAACACCATTGGATTCGTGTCGCCGAGAGGTGCATAATCCATATAAAATTTGTTTGATTCTAATGTCGGACAAATCTGGGTCCTCTAGAAATGAGCTTAGTTCATAATTATGCCCCCCTCCTGCAAGGCGCTCATGGTTCCACTCTGCCTTGGTAAGCGTGTTGCTCTAGGTCTAACCAGGCGCACTTCTGAAATGCAATTTTATATAATAAAAGGTGGGCGGACTCCCCAAGGAGCTCGCTTGGCGTGATGGTTGAGCTCTGTAGTTTGAGGGAGGGGGTCGGGTGGTCAAACCCCGCCCCCTCCATAAAAAGGTGGCATTGGTCATTTTTTAAAAACCCAACGCAATATTTTAATCGAAATTTGTAATTAATAGGGGACGGGGGGTGTGTAGACCTGCATTGGGTGGCCCGCCCACCGTACCTCCGCCCGAATTGCATATATATATGTCATATATAGGTGGGTAGGAGCAACGGGGTTGACAGCCCGCGCCCCACCCTTGTATTACATTGTAATCGGTTATACGGCTAGGGCGGCGGGGTCATGGCCATCGACCCCATCGCTATATTTTTAATATTTATTGTTTAATCATTGGGATAGGGGCGAGGGTCATGGCCCACCCCTACTTTTTGTATTTTTTTTTTTCAATAACATAATACATTTTTAATTTCAACGATTTTTTACGGTGGGGGACATTTTAAGTGTCCCACAATTTTTCCCGGAATCCGACGACTGGGTTTTTGCGAAATTGTGTCCTCCTTAAGCCTGCCACCTCATTAAGTCAACAAACTTTGACTGCCTCTAACTTTCACATACGAGCTCGGTTTGGCGAACCGTTCACACCGTTGCAATCAAGACGTGAGATATTCAACTTGACACTGAGATTGTCACATTTCTGACACTTTGATTTTTGAGCCTTCTCCTTAAGCCACTTGTACTTTGGACCTGTACGATCCTCCTGGATCACCTCTCTGCAAGCTCTGAAAAGAACTCCCGTGCACATGTCATATGGCGGGAAGCCCCATTGTCTAGGTACCACACATTGGATGATGTCCTCATACTATATGTAGAAGTAATAAATGCAAAATCCCTGTCAAACTGTGAAGCAAACTGGTCCACCTCTGTTGAAGTTGCAGTACCCTTCTTCCCCTTGTTTTCCCTCTCAGGACATGTAGCAACATAGTGTCCCATCTTTCGACAAGCCCAACATTTGACTTTGGACATATCCATATTGTCTTTCTTCTTCTTCTTCTCCTTTCCCTTAGCCCCATCTGATGAGGCTCATTTCTTGGCCTTCCCTTTGTTCTCCCCCCTGGCTATCAAGGCTACATCCTTCTCATCTGTTATCTTCACCCCACCACTACCAGTCTTTCGTATCTCATGCTGCACACAATCATCCCAAAATTTGTCCCAATTGGGAAGATTCTCCCTAGAGGTAACAATATCTCCAAAGACCTCCCAAAACTTAGGAAGTCCCGCTATGACTATCCTGACTAACTCTGTGGGTGCAACTACCTCATCAATAACAATCAAATCATCGCGTACATGTTTGACTCTGCCAAGATAATGAACTACACTTTCAGCCTTTGTCATCGTGATGTTCTTCAATTGTTCTTTGAGTACCACCTTCCTGCTCTCATTGGTACTCTGATAGAGAGTGGTTAGAGTTGTCCACGTTTGATATGCATATGTGTTTCCTCTAACCTAAGGAACCACATGATCCTTCAAACTATCCATCAAAATCTTGCCTTTGCATTATTTTTTTGTGAATTCAGCAAGTTCATCTGTAGCAATAGGAGGTATAACCTCTTACCGCACTATGTCCCAAATTGCTGCCTCCTCAAACACTGTTTGAATTTTTTCCTTCCAAACAACATAGTTGGATATCCCATCCAGACTGTCCTCTATCGTTAAGAACATGGCCATGACTGTTGTCCAAAATTTACAAAATCAAGAAAATGGAGAAATGAACTTTCCAGCACACCTTGTTGTCCCAAAATCTCAGTCTATGTAAAATTTCACCTTGCTGTCCCAAAATATCAGTTTGTTGTCCAAAATGAGTTTGCTATCCAAAAATCCAGTTTTTTGTCCAGACCATTGTTTGTTGTCTCAAACCGCTGTTTGCTGTTCAAACTGCAATTTTCAGCCTGTAGCTCTGATACCATGTTGAAATTTGATGACTAAAAAGTTTCCTACAATCCCAACCCGACTTTATTTTCACCTTATCACTCTCATTCAGTTAAATGCCCTTTCTTATAAACTTACATTCAATGTATAGAATTCTGGAAATGGAATTTTCAGATTAAAACATATGGGACTATCAACACATGCTGAAAATAAATATGGACATAAACATACCAACAACACATAAAAAAATACACACAGATTTTTGGTCAGCGTAGACCCAGGCAAAACCCCTTCAATATTCTCCAGGGAAAACTTGTTAGAGAGCTCTTCAAATTTATTTATCTTTCAAATTCAAGAAAAATACATTTGCAGACAAAACAAACAACAAGATACAACTTATCTCTTCAGCCCAAAACTCTTTGAAAATCATGCCCACTTTACCTCGATTTCCGTGCCCACTTGAAGCTGAAAGAATATTTTACAGACGTAGACTGTACTGTACAGATTTTCATACCATTGTACGGACTGTACATTTTTTTTTTGGCTCAAAAACTGCTCTCGAACTGCGTTCATCTCACAACATTAAATTTTATTCGTACTGTACCTTCTGTTGTCTTCTATGTCTTGATTTTCGTGCCCAACTTTGCCCAGAAATCACTCCTTCAACTTGCTGCAACAAATTTTTCTTTCAAAACTTTTTTCCAGCTCTCAGCCTCCTTTCTCCAATATTTTCATGAAGAATGAATGAATGCAGTCTCTCTTTTCGTTTCCCCTTTTTGTTTCCCTAAATGACTTTTGGGCAACCCTAAAATCTAATGGCTCAGATTCATTTAGATCAAGAGATGAGAATAAATGAGCATTTAATTCTTACTTTCTATTTTTTAACTCACCCATTAAATAAAATACTCACATTGTACTTTATGTCTAAAGTCACTTTTCACTTTATAATTTAACATTGACTTTACCACTTATAAAGTCACTTTCACTTTATAATTTAATATTGACTTTACCATTTATAAAGTCACTTTCACTTTATAAAGTCACACTTAGGAAAATAATTATTTTGGACACTTTTCCCTAGGTAGAGACTAACCCATGGGAAACCACTTGTCCAAGGTACATCAAAAATCAACAAAAAAATAAAAATAAAATAAATATATTTAGGTTAATAATCCATTGCACATTGATTCAAGTGGTTTATATTTTTTTTAGCTTAAAAAAGTTAAACAAATATTTGTTAATAAAAATAAAGTTATATTGAAGGGGTAACGGAATCATCTATTTGTAGAAGGGTGGGGATGCAAGTCAATATTAGCAAAACGAAAGTAGTGTTTTTCTCTAACACAAGAAAACATAACCAACATAAGTTCTACTTTGAAAGCAACGTTCTGGAAGAAGTTGCAGATTACAAATACCTCAGAATTGACTTCAACAGAAATTTAAGTTGGGTTGGTTGTAGAAAGAAAAGAACTTTGGGAGGTTGGGAAGCATTTTATGCTCTTCAAAACAGGTCTAAAGAGGCATAGCTATAGGACTGGAAAACCACTCTAACTCTTTTTGGGCTTCTCGTGATCCTGGTGATTCAGAACGGTAGTGAACTATGGGCCAGCAACACATATGAGATGCAGTGGAAACAAATTGAGAAAATTCAGAAGTGTTTGATTACAAACAAATTCAAAATTAAAAGTGTAGTTTCTTATGTTATCTTTTTAAGTAAAATAGGGGCTGCTCCTATTGAAGCAATTACTATGGTGCGAGTCATAAGGTATTAAAAAAAAATTGAGAAAATGGAAGAGGGTAGATGGCATAAGGTTGTGTTTAATGACATATTGTGCAAAAGAAAGAAGACTTCGATGCAGCAAAATAACAAATGGTTTAGTAAATGGGGTATTTGCTTGAGCATGTGTCCCACAAACAGTAAAGAGATAAAAAAATTTGTTATGTATAAGTTCCACAAGCGTACTTAGGAGAAAGAAGAAGTACTACATTGAAGAGTTTAACCCCACTCATAATCATCAACAAAAAGCGTACATAGTGGCCAATATTTCTTGGAGATCCAAAATTCTTATTGCTTAATTAAGGACTAATTCTCATCAACTTTGTTGTGAAACAGGGCACTGGAAAAGACCAAAATAAATGTGGGAGGAAAGAGTATATTTTTTTTCTCTTCTGCAAAAGTGGAAACAAAAAATCATTTAATTTTAGAATGTAAGGCCTTTAAAGACAACAGGGAAAATTATGCAGATATTCTGGAAGCTAGCTCTTGGGATAATCTATTTAGCGAAGAGTTTGTCGAGAAGTTGGGAACATTTATTGTAAGACTCCATAGGAAAAGGGTCGAATACAAGAACGAGATGGAGAAGTAATCTATCCCATAGGCTATTTTTAGCCTCGTGGACGTTAAAAATAATTTCTTTCTTTCTTTCTTTCTATTGTCTCGAGGAATAAATAATATATAGGAAAAATAAAAATGAAATAAATATATCTTTTAAATAAAATGATTGGTAAAATTTAACTGAGTTGTCTTTAATGCGACTTTTTGGACTTTCCGGTGCCGGAATCTGGTGAAAATATTTGGCGTGAAATCTTGATTTTTTGTTTTGTTTTGTTATGTATATATGGAGTCAACACCTTTTAAAAACCCTAGGGCACTTGGATTGTGCAGGGGTTACCCATAAAGCTTGTGATTTCAATATATTTCTACCGGGTTTTAGAGAAATTAGACCGGAAAAGCTTCCAAAAAGTCTCACTAAAGACAACTCAAAATTTAACTTCTTAGATTAGTCATTCAGTATGAGTAGCTATTATTTTTGTTAGCTTATATATATATATATATATATATATATATATATATATATATATATATATATATATATATAATAAAAATAAAGTTATATTGGTCCATTTGGTCTTGGATAGACGGTGATTGGGTGCTCTGTTAATGCACTCCTTGATGTGAAGTCACCAATTCAATTCCCCACCCCGATCAGGCTAATATATTGGACATGATGAAGAAGTAGTCCTGCTAAGCTTACAAAAAAATAAATGGGGTGGCAAGAGCAGGACAAATAGTATATAGTTTTGCTTGGGGCATGGGGTTAGCAACAAATAATCAAGTTGATTGGGATTTGTGGAAAGGTTTGTAGATCGTCGTCAATGAAGAGATAAAAAAAATAAAGGTTATGGGGATTCCATGATAACGCGACATCCGGAACATCCTCTCATTTCTCTCCAATTGTCCACGGGATAACACTGTAAAGCAAAAGATTTGATGAGATATCACTCTATCATAGTCTCATATTTCTAAATGATGAGGCAGACAAGCTTGTTAAGCATGGATCTAAGCTTGAGCAAGGGACTATAGAAATAAACGATAGAGGAAGGAACTTCGCCCCAATTCCTTGAATAAATTGAAGGTTTATAATGCAAATGGGTCATCGAATGCCTTGAAGGAAGTACTTGGTTGATGGAATTAATAAATTAAATGATGCTTTCCATTTGGTGCTTCGCTCCTCTGGCACTATCACTTCGTATGCCTATTTGTGTGGAAGTAGTGAGCCCACCATGTCTCATTCCATGTCCTGTCATAAATACAGTCTGTACATATTGAAAGCATAAAGGATTTGTTATAATTGGGTGTTGAAATCTCACCTAAGGTCAGGGATCCAGTCGAAATCCTCTAAAGTTTTAGTTATTAATGCTCTACAACATTCTCTCAGCTCAAAGTTGATTAGAATGATAGAGGTGGTCAATTTGAGAACTCGCATAGTGCTCAAATTAATGTTTCTCATCAAGGCTCGTCATGGATGGAGTGTTGAAGTTATGTTAAATGGGCGCCCCCCTTGGGCAACTGGATTAGCTCCTTATTATCTATTCGTTTAATTCGATGGCTTTGTAGCTGGAGCTTAAATCTTATTCCTATGGTTGCATCAAAGAGCTAGGTTCCTGAAGGAAACTCAGATCAATGGAAGCAATCAGTGGAGAGGTTGTTCAAGGTGTTGATGGGTATGTCTAAGATCATAGTCAAAAGGATGGAACTTGGAGAGTTTGTTCAAGGTATTGATGGGTTTGTCTGAGATCATGGTTAGAAGGTTGGGACTTATAGAGTGTGAGAAGGAAAGGTTCATTCTCGTGGAGAAAAAGTTTGACTGGTTGTAGACATGAATGGAAAGGAAGCTTTATGGACTGGAGATGGAACTTCTTTTGTTGAAGGTGCAGTCAAATGAAGTTATAATGATGAAGGAGCATCCTACTTGCTTTTCATTAAAATATTTTGTAAATAGGGGTTGATGTCTTTTTAATTATTTTATAAATTATTATACTCATTTTATTTAAATTAAGAGAGAAAAATCTAAGTGTGAGAATTTTTGTAAATATTCTCTTAATTTATTGAGAATATGAGGGATTTTAGTTAGGTAGATAATTTAGGGATCAGGAATTCCTTCAATAGAACTCAGTTGAGTCAAATAAGTGATAAATCTATTTTAGATTTTGGTTGAGATTTGTGTGGAGAAAACCATGGATTGGAGTTAATTCATAATTGTGTATAAATATGAAGCTTGTGTGAGTGAGGAATACAGTGAGGGATATAGAGAAATGGTGTGAGAGTTCATATGAAGGGCGAGAGTCGAGAGGCCAATCATTGTAATATTCGGCCAAGGAAGGGTTTGCATTTGTAACTTTATGGTTGTATTTTATGCAATTATTTTGTTTGTATGGCTCTCTCTTCTTTATGCATATTTTGAGCTGAATTAAATGTGGTTAATTTGAAGATTGCGATTGAGGATCTCATGATAAAAGGAAACTCACTTGTATTGTGCGCAAAGATTTGTTTTATGCAGAATCCCTGCATCATTTGGTATCAGAGCCAAAGATCTAATTAATCCGTGCAGCCACGGACGAAAGATGAGTGTGTTAACTGCAGGAACTGGAGGCGATTAGACTGGGATGTGAAGACCAAGTGGGGAAGTAGAATGCGATGGTTATAGATTCAATTATAAAACCATTTCAAGTGGATAACATAGGCCAAGATATTTTTCTATGTGGAAAATATGTAAGATTTGTGAGGATTGGTTGTGAAGAATGCATATTTATTTGTGTCGGGTATCGGAATTCATATCTCTATGTTGCAGGAACCCATCAGGTTGAAAGTAATGCTTAAGTTGGAAAAGGAAAATGGTTATAAATGCTGATTGCGTTAGCAGTAACGCAGAGACGACGTTATGCTTTTGGAATTGATTTCTATTAGCTCATTTGGAAATTATAGCGTCTTTACTGCTTTGACAAACAAAATGCCAATATAGCATTCACACTCATGTGCAACATCCCCTATATGGAATAGTTGTGTATTTGGAACAACGATGGTGGTAGAAGTAACCTCGTACTGGTTGGAGTGCAAGCGAAAGACGAAGAAGTCGAAACTGAAGACAACCAACACGTAAGTTGGAGTGAATGTCAGAGTGGAGAAGCGACAGACGTTAGACGCAAATGTTGGAGAAGTTGGGTCACGTTGTAAAGCTAGAGTTGGAATTCGACGACAGAACAGTGTTGACACTCCTGTCGAAGAGTGCGTTGGCAGTGTGTGACTCTAGCAGTGGTGTAAGAGCCGATTACACTGACCGTAATGCAGAGGAAAGGTATACCGTGTTTGATTTACGATGGTTCTTATTTGGCAAAGATTTCAGTAATGCAGAGAAATGTCGTACGCCATTTTATCTTCCTTATGCTGACGTCTCACATTATTGGTTATGTTAACATTGCAATGGAATGGTAATTACGTTGAGAATTAGTGCAGTCACAAAGGAAATTACGACTTATAGAGCTTGATTATAATTATCGTTGTTTTATGTTTTATAATTGGTTGGAACTAAATATAATATAATTTCTGTGTGGACATTCATAATGGGATCGAATTTGCAAATAGTGAAGTTGCAGATGCAACTGTGACTCACAAAGCTTGACAAATATAAACCATTGCCTCTATGCTTTATGATTGTACAGAAAATTGATGTTGTACATTAAAATTAAAGCAAAACATGAATTTAATCACATATGGAGAGTCCACTGTATTGGGAATAAGTTTTTTTCGCTTACCAAATGCAGCCCATAGTTATGTTCTGTTTGAAGCTATGCGTCAAGGAGAGACGAAGATCGGTGGAGATCTCAATGATTGCAAGCACAATCATGATCTGCGTTACTTAAAGGCCATGGAGTAGTAAAACTGAGTTGCAATACGAAAATTGCAAATTTGCAATTCGCATAGACAGAAATGTTGAAAGCACATTTGGAGATCTTGCTTGTGAAGAGACCAGTCATTGGTCTGAGAGTAGGTTCACTTGGAAAAATCAGAAGGGCGTAGAGAATGGGAAAGGTATGTTTAGTAAAATTGTGGATCGAGCATATTATATGTTGACATTTTTGGTTTTTCTTAACCAAAATCGAAATTATAGATAAGTATTTTTGCGGGAATGATTTATATATATGTCAACATGCTCAAAATTGAAGTGAAACTGTTGTAAATGCGGATGTATAAGGGTTTATCACCACAACAGTTTTAAAGGAAATTAAGTTCCGCTTAAATGAATGGAAAAGGAGAATGCGCTATCCTCGGTGATATAAAGAGAAGCATGCATTTTTATAATATATGAGGTGGTTTATTATGCATAGTGTGGGATCTTAGCAGTCTTAGTTGAGTCATTTTGAATCAAGGTTGGTAGTTGGAAATGGGAGAATTCTTTTGATTTGTGTTTAAGATTGAAAACATAAACAAACCACAATTTCTCGATGTTGTAGAATCCTTGTTTTTACCATCATATAACGGCGCTTAACGGGGTGTTGTTCAGGATGGGCACAATGTACGAGTTGTACATTATTCATAAAAGAGGTTGAAAACATGAATAGCTTGTTCTCCGTACAAAGGTGAAGAGATGTGAATTGATCTACAATTTATAATGTGCAGTTGTATGGTGCATGGAAGTATAGGAAAACTATCTGCGTTAAGATGATGAGCGTGTTGAATGAAGGGCATGCGAATATTCACAGTGATAAAGACGACACAGAAGAGTGAAATCTGGAGAGTTGAAATTGCAAAGAGAAGGTTTATTAATAACCTTGATGGGAGCATAAGGTATGATAATTCAGAAAGGTATTTTTGAATGTTGAAAATTGAATGGTTTATTTATTTTCACCATAAAATAAATCTTGGGAAAAATGGATTGCATTTCGATTTAAAGGCTAAAGTATCATGTGAAGTGATAAAGGGAGATGATGTAACTGGTGACTTGTGATATTTTCTTAAGAATGGAGTATGAGAGAGAGTGAAGATTTTACATCATGAAAATGTAATAAGGGTGGATATTCATTGGTATGTTGTATAACTTGAATTAGAGTCAAAATATCCACTATTGTAATTATTGGTTCAAGCCTTGAAGTTAAATCAAATGTTAAGGTCAAATGAAAATTTGGATAGCTTGAGTCAAGTTAAACCATTGAGTCACTGTACAAGAGGGTGTATTTTTCATCCAAGATGAAGAGTTGATGTAAAGTCTGGAGTCCAAGAGTCATAAGCCAAGTCAAAGGTTTGAATGTAATTGGGTGCATGATCGGCAGAGCCCGACACCCAAAGAGTTGGTCATTGTAACACAAGCATTATTGAAGTTGTTGTTTGCAGCAAAGAGGAGCAAGAGAGTTGCCAGAGATGATTCCAAGACAGAGAACTGAAAGAGGTCAAGCGCAGGAAGAGAGCTTGTATTGCTAAATGGCAATATGAAAGCTTGCTGAAAAGGGGATTGAATGAAATCCACAAGTGAACAGATGAATTTCACAAAGGAGGAGAAGATGACTGGTGATAGTCATTTCATAGGATCTGATGAAGACCACAGCATAAGAAAGAAGAAGGAAAATGCCAAGGTAAATGGCATATGTAAGAAGTTAACTAATGAAGAGTATGAGAAGGAGAAAGTAGAGATAGTAGTTCACCTTGAGTTATTGATGGAATTTTTGCAGAGAAACAAGAAAGACCAGAGACATGGTTGGAACATGAGGAAGAAAGTAAAATGGTAGAGGCTACACGCAAAGAGGGAACAATAGGTAAACATACAGTTGACAGAAGAGCTGAGGAAGCTCAAGCAGACGATGATTGTGCAAATGAGATGTGAAGAACTCAGAGAGGCTGAGTTGAAAATGGAAGTTTCCATTTGTGGCCTAGAACAGGGTGAAATTATGGGTGGAGAGATCAATGAGAAAGATCTCATGAACTATTGGAATAGTTCAGAAGAATTGGAAGATATGTTGACAAGAGAAGCAGATGAGGCTATGAAGCCTTGCATTTTTAAATCTCACAGTTTATGTATGTTTGCAGGATGTGCGGAAGATGGTGGACAGTGCGATGAAACTGTCACAGAGATGAATGAAACTCTTAAGGTGAAGTATGAAGGAGAATGCCTTTCAGAGGAGGAAGGTACTGATTTGTTGCACCAGGAAGAAATCATAAATGAATTCTTGTTTGGTGTAAAACAACCAGTTGAAGCTGATATGAAGCAGAAGCATAATGAAAATTCCAAAGTGATATTCCAGGGAGGTAAAAAAATGAATTTGTTTAATGAAATTTTTGACATAATTTTGCAATGTGATGATACAGAAACTAGGATAACTCAGGAAGATTTCCAGAAGAAGAATGAAACTGGGAATGAAGGTTGTGATGAAATGCTGGAAAGATTTCACATGGAAATAGAGTTCTTGGAACAATGGCTTAAGGAACTTGAGGGAGAAGTGAAGCTTGCAGAACCTGATACAGAAGAGATGGCAGTTGCCATGCGTGATAAGGATGAAATGTTTTTAACATTTATAAGGTTTTTGAATGTTATAACTTTTCAAATAATAATGTGGCTGTAGGTACATAAGGAAACATTAATGAATATAATGTTGAAATCAGAGAAATTGAGTAGAAAGTATTTGGAGATGAGATGAAAGATCAGGAGCAGCAAGAAAGTTATGTCTTTAGAGACATAAAGGAAACATAAGTATTGAACCAGCAGGATAAAGATGAAAGCAGCCAGCAATCCAAAACAAGATCTATTGAAATCCAAGAATTCTATGATGGGAGATTGGTGCTTGAAGCATCAAAAGAGGCCGAAAGGTCTTATCTTTTTAAAACTAATAGTTTGTTGATGAATGCAGGGACAACAACGGATGAGAAATTTGTTACTATAGAAGCAATCAATGACTATAGTTGTGATCAAGAAGAAGTTCTTGATTATTCTTCATTTCAGAAATTTGATTATTCAGCACAATTGGAGACGAAAGCATCAAACAAAGAGGAATTACTTCGAGGAATTGGCAGAAGAAATTGTTGTAAAGACTGATGGAATCCAATTGACAGAGTGAGTGATGAATTACGAAATGGAGTTAATAATTTAAAGGACCAATGACAAAACAGAGTTTGGAATCCTGGAGGGAGCAAGTCATCAAGACTTGTGGCTGTCGCATTATTACAGAGAAGCGACAAACCTCATAGACAGGAGTCTATAGAAACTTCTCTACATGGGGAGTCTGATGTAGGAGCATCGTGCTTGATTTTCAGTAAAATATTGTGTAAATAGGGGTTGATGTCTTTTTAATTATTCTATAAATTATTATATTCATTTTATTTAAATTAAGAGAGAAAAATATAAGTGTGAGGATTTTTGTAAATATTCTCTTAATTAATTGAGAATATGAGGGAATTGAGTTAGGTAGATAATTTAGGGATCAGGTTTCCTTCAATAGAACTTAGTTGAGTCAAATAAGGGATAAACCTATTTTAGATTTTGGTTGAGATTTGTGTGGAGCAAACCATGGATTGGAGTTAATTCATAATTGTGTATAAATATGAAGCTTGTGTGAGTGAGGAATACAGTGAGGGATAGAGAGAAATGGTGTGAGAGTTCATATGAAGGGTGAGAGCAGAGAGGCCAATCATTGTAATATTCGGCCAAGGAAGGGTCTGCATTTGTAACTTTCTGGTTGTATTTTATGCAATTATTTTGTTTGTATGGCTCTCTCTTCTTTATGCATATTTTGAGCTAAATTAAATGTGGTTAATTTGAAGATTTTGATTGAGGATCTCACATAAAAGGAAACTCACTTGTATTGTGCGTAAGGATCTGTTTTATGTAGAATCCCTGCATCATATAAGGAACACAAAGTTTTTAGATTCCAATCATGGTTTCTTTGATTTGGGTCCCGACTCCCAGGTATTTATCACGGCTGGTGCAGTGTCTAAGGATGGACAATCTCAAGGCATGGAGGTAGCTCTCAAAAATTAATTTGAAGTTGGCCCCTCCAAGGCATCCTAATTAACATGGTTGTATGCATTACAAGTTTGAACTACTTTTGGGGCAATTTTGTAAAATCTATGGGAGGATTCAATGCAAAATAATTGTGCAAAAAGCCCATAGAGGCAAGAAAAATTTGTTGCGATTGTACTGGAACGTAGAAGCAACACAAGTCAGAGAAGCTTGTAAATGGTTCTGGCCATGAAATCCAATTTATTATAATATAAAATATTATAATAAAAGATAAAAAGTTATATTCAACTAAGTGGTTATTATCCTATTGCTCTTAGAAGTCTAAACAAATTATTATTTTTTAAATAAAATACTTTTATCTTAAAAATTAAAAATATATTTCTTAGTAAAAATTAAAATTATATTAAATCAAATTATTCTAAAATTAGTTTTTAATATAAAAAAAGTATATTAATTCAAATAGGTGTTATCTTATTGAATAAAAATAATTCTGGGAAAGGCAGAAGTGAGAGGGGTTATCTTACACCCTACGAACAAGTAAACTCTCAATATTCATGGGACTTGGGTATTGTCACTAACAACTAAATAAAATACTTAGCCCTATGTCAGGGGTTTGAATTGGACATTACAAGGAGTATGCATTGATTCTTGGTCTTTTCGGATTCTACGATAGTTATTCAATAGGTTCTCAAACTAAAAGGAAATTGCAACCCTCACAACCGTCCAATATTGCAAAGGATATATGTGCAACTTAGGGATTTTGAGGTCATTGAGGTCATTTGAGGAAATTGGTGGGTGAGGAGCCACGAGGCACAAATCTAATTTTTTAAATTTATTAAAAATAGTGGACCATTTTCCTAAATAAAATTTTCTTATATATAAATAAATTTTAGAAATAATAATGAGGAACTTATCATGGAGGAACTTGTTAGATCTAAGAATTTTGTGATCCACAATGTAGATAATTGTCTTTCGGATTAATCACATTCCTAATGATGATTAATCCGAAAGACATTTATCTACATGGAGGAACTTATTAGAATTGGAATAATATCAAATCCGTAGAAAATTGGTGGACAGGAAGCCACGTGACACAAATCTATTTTTTAAAAATGATTAAAAGTCAATGCAACCTAACAAATTGATAAACATTAAGACTAAGCATATTCTCAACATATTCTCTTCAGAATCAATCTAAGTACTCAATTAAAAACATAAAAAATAAAAATCAACAAATCCTCATCCACCGTAAGTTGAAATAAAAAGCTCATGACAATTAAATTTAATTACTATATTTTTTAAAAATAGAAATTTTCTTACATGATGAAAAATTTAACGAATTTTTCATTAATTTTAAAAATTTAAAATTTAACTATTTAGATATGCGTGTATATTTGGAATAGTTTTCTGAATTTTAATTTAATTATGTAACATCTAGCACCTAAATTTTACCACATAAAAAAAATTTATTTCCTACCTTAAGATTGAAATGTTTATATACATGATATTCTGACAATACAAAACTTATGTTAATGGTAGAGTACACAATCCACATCTAAGCTCTAGATTCGAATTTAATTACAAACCATAGCATACATGATTTTGATATTTGAAGGGTACTTACAGTTAATTCAGTCTTTCCACATATTTCAAAGGTTATATAAACTAAGGTTTAAAACCCTCCACTGTCATCTCAAAGGTCGGTCTCGAATTAATTGTTGTACCACTAAAGCTTAATCAACGCTGACAAATTCATTTAATGTGTCAGTGATTATATTGTTGATGGGATCCTTGTGCATGTTCCAATGGGCCACCTGCCCTCTCGCCCATCGTTCGATCCTTACTATGATTGATGGTGGTGTGCTCGGTGGGAAAGACTTGGTATATCCTTGGAACCCTAACCATTTCCCTTAGTCTGCTTTTTCCGCGCAAGGAAATTTGGCTCTGAAACGATCAGGGTTTGGCATCAGACTTCGTCGCCTTTTTTTCTTCTGCTAGCACTGTAAATTGATTGCGGTATTACTTCACCATGTGTAACTCGTTTCATTTGGCCCATGATTGGGGTTTTTCTTTACATATTTTCTTAATCTTGGATGGAGTATATAATTTGGTTTGCGCCCTTCGGAAGTTTGGAGAATGTTGTCGGTCATGATACCAATGCAAAAGTGTCGGAACAGTTCCAGTTTCTCGCATAGGTAATTCATATCCTCCAGTCTCATTTTGTTTTCCCAATTCCGGATACTATCTCTTGTTCTTCAGTTCACCGTTTTATATGCATCGAGTCTTTAATCCCTTTATCCGCTTCTAGCCTTTCCCTTCTAGCTCGGCACTTGATGATCAGATGGACGATTGAACAATATAGGTAAATACAGATACTTTGTTTCCTCCCTAGGTTATTTTCGAGCTTGAAATTTGGTTTATTTCCATGTGTTCTTATTTTATGTTCTATTTTGTTTGTGTTTACAGGTATTCATAAACCAAAACCCCTACTTCCCTCAGGGTCGGGAGTTAAAGCTTATTTCTTGGTTAACAGTTCTTCTGCCTACTTTCAGGTATTTCTATTTTGATTTCTGCCTCGATGCCTAAGTTACTCCGCCTCTCCTTCGGTATACTTGGCGTATACTACGTGGCTTGCCTCAAGTATTAGAAATCTCGACTGTAGTTCAGAGGTTCTCCTTTAGCTTAGGAAAGCCGAGGACATTTCCTAATATATGAAATTCAATGTTTGTAAAAATGTTTATAAATATATCACCTGTAATTGTAATGGTCGTATTTTTTGTTGAAAATGACTCCCTCCGAAGCGATGTTTCCGGTTTCGGTGGACTCAGTCATAGCTATGCATTTTCTATATTTTGTTTGGAAAGTGTTGTTATAGTGTAAACATTTCGGTTCCTTATTTCTACAAAAAATGTAGATAAACTCTTATATTGGAAATTTGCAAGAAAACTCTCTTATTTTTTTGTATTCATAATGTCGTTTACAGTTTATATATGCTGATATCGTTTTCTAGTTAAAGAATACCATTTTAACTGTTCATTGTGGAAATACCGAGCCTCTGGCCGGTCCTTGTATTTCTTATTCTTATTCTACATCTTTCAATGAACTTGGCTTGTTTTCTCTAGTCATTAGATGGTTTCTTTATATCATTAGCTCTTTATAGTTTCTGTGTCTCAATAGCTTTTGTCGATGAAAGATCTCATTCTTGTGCAACTGTTTACTTTCCATTTTTTTTAAAGTTTATCTACGCAGGAAATTTGTTTTTGTTCTGCTTAGGTGACCGGACCACCTAAAACTCTTGTCTGTGTATAATTAGATCTAAGTATCGACGTGTTTTGGGTTGAGGTTCACCTTGTACCTAGAACCGACAGTTAGCTCCTTCAACAATTTTAAGAAAAAATAGTAGGGTCTTATTAATCGACCATTTACTTCAGATTTTACCATTTATTTCAGTAGTTCAAATGCCTAAATACCTTTGCTTGCTAATTCCTGTTTTACATAGCTTAACAAATTTTTGGTTTGTGCCATAGAAAATTTATTGTTTATAAAGAAAAATAATGTAGTTACCTCTATATTTGCTTAAGGTGACCGTATACATTTTTCATATTGTACAATTTCACCTTACACTCATCTTTTCATATTCAGAAGTAATTTACAGAGTATACTATTAATTCACATAACTCTTAATAGATGCTAATTCATAATTACTCCAGAACTCATTCTTCCATACATTTATCATACATAGAATTGTTTTCATGTAACCAATTAACACATACCTGTGTACAGGTTCCTTAACATATTTCCTATTTAAACTTTTCTGAAGTAGGCATATACTTATTTGAACTAAACAATTTGTTGATGATGCCCACCCAACCTTCAAGAGATGCAATTACGTCCTTCTTTTTCCCTCGTGCTCCCCACCTGAGAGGTACAGGTTGATAGTAGTTTTCTGCTGTGACCTCAGGACTCCTAGTCCAGTCAGTACCAGAAATTATCAAGAACGCTGAGTGATTTCCACTAGTCTCTATCAGCTCAGGAAATTCTCCACTATCTTCCTTAGTCCATGAACAAACCCCTCATTCCTCATTGGGATATGCCTCTTATCCTCAGAGGAACAGTAACCACCTCCCAGTTCTTGGAATACTTTTACTATTAACCTTTTTACTTTTTATGGAATTGTTTTTCCATAACCAATTTTATTTTTTTTCATAATAACAACAAAGAAAATAAACTTTTCCAGAAAACATTAAATATCTAAGTCTTTTCTTTTAAAATAATAACAAAATGTCATTTTACTAGTTAACAAATAGTTAATACCAAATGTAGCTGTCACAATTCCCCCCCTGGAAGTAACACCATCCTCGGTGTTTCACTCCAACTCAAGATATAGCTCTAGGTAAGCCTCACGCACAATTCCCTCGTCTTCCCAAGTATCCTCATCCGGGCTGAAGTGTTTCCACTGCACTTTAAGCTGGGTGATGACTCGCTTCCGGGTCATGATTTCTCTTTTTTCGAGTATACGTTGAGGCTCGACCAGAAACTCGTCGTCCGGCTCCACTTGCAAACAACAAAGTTTTATGTCAAATTCACATAAAATTCATGCTTAAAGTTAGGATTTTTCTAATTCTACCCTACCTTAATTTTATGCCAATGGATATCATGCTTAAGATCATGTACATATCGCTTTAGCAGGGACACATGAAACACATTGTGTACCCGAATGTGGCTAGGTAAGGCCAATAGATACGTCACAAGTCCTACCCTTTCCTATATCTGGAAGGGTCCACAGAACCTGGGAGCTAATTTGGCACAAGAGGCCCATCTTAAGGTGCTCTTCTTTGGTTTGATCCTCACATACACTTGATCACCCACCTCGAATTCTCAATAAGTCCTTTACTTATCTGCGTATATCTTCTGTCGATCTTGTGCAGCTTTCAGGTTTTGCCTAATCTTATTTACCTTCGATTCCATTTCAGCCAAAATTGTTGGCCCAAGCATTAACTTCGTTTCGGGGTTGCTCCAATTAATGGGAGTGCGACAATGCCGCCCATATAGAGCTTCGAAAGGACTCATCTTAAGAGATTCTTGGTAACCATTGTTGTAAGCAAATTCAACTAGATGTAAATATTCTTCCCACTTTGTTGGCTGTTGCATCACGTACATGCGCAACATGTCTTCCAAAACTTGATTTACCCGTTCTGTTTGACCATCCGTTTGGGGATGATAAGCAATGCTGAAATTTATTTGATTCCCCATATCTGTAAACAAAGTTTTCCAGAATGTTGAAGTAAACTTCACATCTTTGTCTGAAATAACAGTCTTTGGAATGCCGTGCAGTCTGAAAATTTCTCTCATAAAAATATCTGCTATCTGTACAGTCTTGTAAGTAGATTGTACAGGTACAAAATGTGCAGAATTACTCAACCTATCAATCACCAACATAATAGAGTCATTGTGCCTCTTTGATCGTGGTAAACCCATAATGAAGTCTAGGGATATGACCTCCCACTTCCATTTAGGTACTGGTATGGGCTGCAACAATCTTGCTAGATGTCGATGCTCCACCTTGACATGTTGACACTCCAAACATTTGTTTAAGTATTCAGCAATGTTTCTATGCATACCAGGCCAGAAATATATATTTTTAATTACAGTTAACATCTTTTGGTATCCTGGGTGTCCTGCCTAATTACTTTGATGATACTCATTCATGATTAGCTCTTTTAGATCCACACAGTTTCGTATATAAATCTTTCCTCTAAAGGTTAGAATTTGTTCTTTACTAACTCCATATTTAGAAGTGTTTCCTTGCTTCCTGGCCTCCTCCATTTGTTGCCATAGGAATTGATATTCAGGATCCTTCTGTGCTTCCTCTTTCACTTGATCTAAAAATTTGCATTCAAGCTGATTATAGTAAATCTCATAAACACAATGCAACTTTCTACTTAAAGCATTCGTCACACGGTTTTCCTTACCCTTCATGTGTTGAATGTCCATATCAAACTCACTTAGGAAGGCATTCCATCTTGCTTGTTGGGAGTTCAAATCAGCTTGTTTGAAATAACTAGTTAGGCTACTATGATCAGTCTTTAGTATAAACTTTTTTCCCAGCAAGTAGTGTCTCCACACCCGGAGTGCATGTATCACCGCTGTTAACTCCAGATCATAGGCTGAATATCTTTTCTCATGCTCTTTTAAATTTCTAGACTCATAGGCCACTACCTTTCCTTCCTAAAATAAAACTGCTCCAACTCCCTCCTTACAAGCGTCTGTACAAACCTCAAATTCTTTGTTGGGGTGAGCTACCCTCAACACTGGTGCAGTGGTCAACAAATTCTTTAACTTTTCGAAACTGTTATAGCACTCATTAGTCCACTTAAATACTTTTCCCTTTCTCTACAAAGAGGTAATTGGAAAGGCAATTCTAGAGAACCCTTCAATGAATCTTCGGTAGTATCCCGCCAATCCCATAAAGAATCAGATATCCACGACATTTTGGGGAACTCGCCATTCCATGATTGTCTTAATTTTATCTAGATCAACAACAATCCCTTCTGCTGAAATAACATGACCTAAGTACTGGATTTCTGTTTTGAAGAAATCACATTTGCTGAACTTAGCATACAGCTGGAGTTTTCTTAACATTTTCAGCACTATTCTTAGATGTTCTCTATGTTCTTCCTGGTTCGTAGAATATATTAAAATATCATCAATAAATATGAGTACAAAGTTATCCAGGAAGGGGTGAAATATACTATGCATTAACCTCATAAATTTTGTTGGCGCATTTGTTAACCCGAAAGGTAGTACCACAAACTCATAATGCCCGTACCTAGTACAGAAAGTAGTCTTAAGAATATCTTCATCCTTGATTCGGATTTGGTGATATCCAAATCTTAAGTCTATTTTTGAGAATATCGTGGCCCCTTTCACCAAATCAAACAGGTCATCAATCTGTGGTAAATGATACTTACTCTTGACTGTCAATTTATTAAGTTGTCTATAATCCATACACATCCTCATGGTTCCTTCTTTCTTCTTTACAAACAACATCAGTGCTCCCCAAGGGGACACACTCGGACGAATGTATCCTTTGTCCAACAACTCTTGCAACTGCATTTTTAATTCAGTTAGTTCTGGCACACTCATTCTGTGAGGAGCCCTTGACACTGGTGATGCTTCTGGCATTAACTCAATGGTGAAGTCAATATCTCTTCTTGGGGGTAATCCGGGTACGTTTTCTAGAAACACATCCATAAAATAATGTACCACAGGTATATTCTCCATTATAGGGGCCTTCTCCTTGGAATTATCATATCTCACCTGGATAGCATAAATATGACATCCCTTCCTCATACACTTATTCATTTGGGATGTTGTAATAGGACGTAGCTTTAGCGGTTTCTTGATTCCCCGAATCTCTTTGCATGTTCCATCTTGCATTATGTAGTAAATAATATTTTCTTTACAGTCCACCAACATCCAATGTTTTTCCAGCCAATCCATACCCAACAAAACATCATAGGACCCTAATGGAAATATATTCAGGTCCACGTTTAACTATTGGTCTGCAATTTCCAATGTGCAGTTTGAAATTTTGGCACTTACTTTTCTTTTTTCTCCCGTGGCTAGCTGTACCAACCAAGGATGTTTGAATTTTTAACCTTTTAATCTACACGCTTCTACTATTTTGGGGTTTACACAACTTAAACTTGCACCTGGGTCCAACAAAATAGAACAGATTGAGACAATAACTTACCTTCCAACTATATCATTGTTGGATGATAATCTACCTATCGATCTTCCAACGCTGCATTGATTCGAGGTATGTTTCGAGCCACATCTCCTACTGTAGAAGCCTCCTGCAAGTTTTCAACTGTTTCACTTCTCCCTTGCTATGGGAAATTTTTATAATAATGTGTCTCATCACAACCCCAACACTACAGAGGTGGCTTGAACACTTGTCCTTGCAAAGGTTTTTTAGAAGCCTCTGTAGGCCTCCCTTCAGCTGGCCATCAGGTTCTTTGATGATTTCTGCCAAACTACTTGCTTACAGAGCTTTGTGTAGAATTCTTAGAATTATTACTTTTGGCACCCTTGAAGTTTGAGCTGTTTTTCTATCCTTTTCTCGGCTTCGTCCATGGTCCTAGGATTTACGAACTTAATTCGTTCCTTCATATGGGTTACCAGACTACTCATGAATCGTTGAACCTTAGCCTTTTCATCTCTGAGATATGAAACATATCTTAATAGGGAGGTGAACTTGGTAATAAACTCGTCCATGGTCATCTGACCCAGCTTCAAGTCGTGGAATTCTCTAGATTTCTCGTCATAAAAACATTCTGTCACATACTTATCTTTAAAGTATTGCTGAAATGATTCCCATGTAACATCTTGATCTTCAATGCTGCGAACATTCTATACCTCCTCCCACCATAGGGTGGCTTTTTTTCTCAACTGATATATAGCCAATCTAGCTTTAAGGCTGCTACTGTATTCGTATACTTGGAAGTACTTATTATATTTATCAACCAAGCCTCTGCCACTTCCTCAACTTCTCCATCGAACATAGGTGGTTTTATTTTTTGAAACTCACCTTGAAGCTCCACTTTTTGCTTCTTAAAATCCTATTGATCTGACACATTACTAGACTCTGCTTCATTATAGTTTCTATTTTTGTTGTTTCGCTATGAAGGACTCCTACCCATTCTGTTTGTGGTTTGGTCCTTAGTTTGTCATTCGTTCTCTTCTTGCATACCCTAATTGGGACTGGGTTGTATCACCCCTTGATTCTGCTTGTCGGAAAGGCTCTTAAGTATCCTTTCATGTTATTGCATCAAACATTCATTGTAACTTCTCACACGTGTTATCACTCTAGTAGTTCTGTAAGTTGTGAGATTTTGATTTAAAGTTGAAAGAACACTAGAGGTAACCACATACCAACTTTTAAACTCTAGGATCTAGCCTTCCTAGGGTTCAGAGATGGTTCTCTCTATAAAATTTAACTTTGTTTTGATTTATAAAATATTAGGCTAGTTATGATTGTGCAATTTGGTTTTGGTTTTTTTGGTTTAGTGGGAAAAATCACTTAATGAGATGGATAGTGGGAAATCTGTTTGTCCATTGAGCTAAGGAGTCAAAATTCAAGCAGACAGAACTAGGATCAAGGTCAAAAAGTCAAATGTTTTCAGGGCAAGATAGATAAACCTTTGAAGATCTTAGAAGTCTGTTTGGTGAGGTGATATGATCTGGATAAAGAGCAATGAAGAGTTCTTTGATCCGAAAAAAGGAAGTAATAGGTAGAGGTCAAACGAAAGAGGGAGAAATTAAGGGTTCCCTACTTTGGAAATCAACAGTAAACATAGAAATGATAAACAGTAAAGACAGGGTGCTTTTAACAAATCCTGAAATAATACTCCTGAATTATCATTCAAATGTGGAACACATATATGGATGCATGAAACAAAGAAGATAAACAATGACAAGTAGAAAATACTTCACTTCAATAGCTCATCACATGAATCCTTAAATATGATGCTAATTGGTTTGATCCAGTCTGCTACTCGAATTTGAAACACAAAAGCCTTCAAGTACAACAAAAATGACTATAGAAATCTTCAACAATTTATTCCACAATAATACTTCAAAGAGTGAAGTATTTATACAAAAATTTTACAAAATATCCTAGAATGCTTCTAGGAATTATCTAAGGAAAATAAAAATATCTTTACAACAAAATAGTGACAGCTGCTTAACAAATCAAGAAGCTATTCTATCTATCAAAAATAAAATAGAAACTAATTGTGGATTAGGTGCAACTAGCTGCCTTGGTGTCCTCTTTGCTGGCTCAGATATTTCAAGTTTGTTTTGAAATATGATCTTCTTTATCTTATACTCTTTCAATTTGATTCTCTTTAATCTGATACTCTTTAACTCTGATTCTCTTTAACCACTGATACTCTTTAACTCAGATACTATTTAACTCTATAAAAAAATCCTTTACTGCTGTAATAAATTATGTTTTGACTGAAAAATCAACAAATGTTTTTTGTCTTTCTTTTTGCCTTTTGATTTTCATAGTAAATCAGTAAGTGATTGCCAAGCTTCATCATTTGGAATTTGTATCTTCTTTAACTTTCTGAAATTTTCATCTGCCTCAGTATATCTGACAAAAGTTGGTTTTATGACAAACAAATGTTTTATTTCATGCTGCAGATAGAATAAATCTTCAAAACTTCTAAGTAAAATGTTCCCTGTGTTGAAAATGCAGCAAGATGATGGAGTTTATTGAAATGAAGTCGCCTTCACTAAGTGGGCCCGCAGGCTATTTTTGGCGCAAAGTCTATTTTTAGAGTATGTCTATTTTTAGACATATGGAGCATGGTACAGGGGTTGCAGTATGTTATTCTTGGAGTATTGGTCATGTTGGTAAAAATAGATGGACCTCTATTTTTAGACATTTAGGTCGAAGTCTATTTTTAGACTGCCTATCCTAAAAATAGGGAAGTCAAATATTATTTACCCTTAATAATATTTGGACTCTAAACTTCAGTTTACTCTCTTGGAGCACTTCAGTTCGAGCTACATAAGTGGCTCATGCATCTGACAGAGGAATTACGCTATTCCTAGGGGTTTGGTGAGCTCATGCATGGTTGACTTCAGTTAGGACTTCAGTGGCAGAAGTTTGGTGGAGTCGATGAGACAGTTGGTGGAGTTGTGTTCGGTTTAACTTAGTTGAACTAGTTGAGATTAGTTTAACTAGCTAATCAACTAGTAATGAGTGGAGTGAATTAAATATTATTTAATTCACTAATTATTAACTCATTATTCAACTCAAGAACACATAAGTTCACTACAGTGCATGGACAGTTCAGTGGAGACCAGTGAAAGAGGTAGATGAAAGGGTTGAGATAGCTATCAGTTGTGACATCAGTTGTGCATGAGATTTGCACCACACTTGGAGGAATTGCCCATGATGATTGCACTGTCAAGCCAAGGAGATTCGAACCTTGGATCTCTCATTAGACCAGCCTTGATTGTGCAATAGAGGCAGGCAATTAGTGGATGAGTTTTGAACTTGTGACTTGTTCAAAACCAAGCTAGTTTGTGTGTAACTTTATGAGATAGTACTGAGTACTTGTGAGGAGTATTGTGATATGTGCTGTTACATGTTTTCTCCATTATAATATATAGAATAGATGACGGGTTTTCAGCTATAAGCTTTCCCCATACATACTGTGTAATGTGTGTGATGTTTTGATGATTTTTTTGATCGCATACCGCTTGTTTTATTTCTGCATGTGTGATGATTTGAGTGGAAGAGATTATGTGTTGCATATGAATTCGAATTGATATGTGATCAGGATAATCTCGGTGGATAAATCTTCATTATTCAGCAAATTTCTACATGGTATCGGAGCTATCGGAGCAGAGATTGATCATCACAGTGATTACAAACTTATTTCAGTAGACAGAGTCTGCATGCGGGCCAGGTAGCCTCTGGATCCATCCTTTCCTTTGAAAGGTGATACATCCAGTAAATGCCCCTGCAGTCGATCTCTATGCTAGAAATAATTTGTTCTCACAGATCAAGAGCGGTTGAGCTTTGAGTTTGGAATTCGAATTTTGCAACAGTTTGTTTTCTTGGTGCCGGAGTTGAAAATGTCTTTCAACGGTTTGCGACTCGAATATGCTCTTGAAGGCAGTTCGAATTATGTTGCATGGAAAGATCGCATGGAGGCAGTATTAGAAGATAATGGACTGAAGGAGTTCGTAGATACGGATGTCCAAAAGCCCACTGATCCTGCTGAAGTCGAGGCTTGGCAAAAGAAGATGGCGAAATGTCGAAGGATTCTGTTGGAGGGCGTCAATGATCATATTGTATCCAGCCTACATGGAAAAACTTCTCCATATTTGATGTGGAAAGCGTTGACAGATCTATTCTAGAGTAAGAGCAACCAAAGGAAGCTGGCGCTCAAGGATAAGCTCAGAAACATCAAGATGGAGAAAGGCGACAGTATCGCCAAGTACCTCACGAAGTTCACTCAATGCAGAGATGAGCTGGGAAGTGTGGGGGTGACTGTCGAAGATGAGGACATGGTGGACCTAGCTCTCCTTGGTCTTCCGAAGGCTTGGAATTCATATCAAGATAGTGTCAATGGTCGGGAGAAGTTGCCGAGATGGGAGCGCCTTTGGGCGGATCTCATGCAGGAGGAGATAAGGAGGACTACTAGGGATGGATCTTCATCAAAGGTATCTGATGAAGAAAATTGCGCTTTGGCTGCCAAAGCAAAGAAGGGGAAGAGCAAGAAGGCTTCTCAGTCTGGTGTGAAAGGCAAGAAGCAAGACATGTCCAAGGTGAAGTGTTTTCACTATCACCAGCACGGACACTATGCCACAAATTGTCCGCAGAAGAAGAAAAATAAGAAGGCTGCCGGATCTGCAGCGGGAGAGGCATTGGCTTCTCAATTCGAATTGGATTTTTCATTAATCGCGTGCTTGGTTTAAAGTGTGGCGGGATCAGTTTGGTTCTTGGACAGTGGTGTGTCATTTCACATGACCGAAGATCGAGATCTGTTTTCAGATCTGGAGGAAAAAGATCTTGGAGTGCACATCGATATGGGCGATGATGGTAGATACAGTGCGACTGGTATCAGTACCATTTCCTTTGAGAGGGAGTCTGGTAAACCTTTCATATTGAAGGAAGTTTTGCATGTTCCAGGATTGATGAAGAACCTGATCTCTGTGGCGATGTTGGAAGACAAAGGGTATGATGTGGTCTTCAGCGAAGGAAAAGCCTTCCTGCGCAGTAAGACTACTGGTGAGACCCAGAAGATAGGGGTTCGAGTCAAGAACCTTTATCAGTTGCAAGTAGATGGCTGCGTAGCAATGGCATGCAAGGCGGGAGAAGTGGTGAGCCGAGATGACGAGGGCGAACTGTGGCACAGGAGATTGGGCCACCTTCACCATGGAGCTTTGAAGATACTGCAGCAGATTTCTACTGGGCTTCCTAAGGGCACTCTTACGCAGTCAGATCAGTGCAAGGGGTGTACCTTGGGGAAGTATGTGAAAGCCACCTTTCACGAGAAGGATAGTCGCGCCACGACGATCCTTGAGAGAGTTCACACAGACGTGTGTGGTCCTTTCTCTATAGCTTCGACAGCAAAGCACAAGTACTATGTGATCTTTGTTGATGATTTCTCTTGGAAGTGCTGGATCTTCTTCATGCAGAAGAAGAGCGAGACATTTTCTAAGTTCTGTGAATTCAAGGCGCTGGTAGAGAAGGAATCTGGGAAGCATGTGAAGGCTCTTAGGAGCGACAATGGTGGTGAATTCATCTCAGCTGAATTCAAAGACTTTTGCAGCGCAGAAGGGATTCGGAGAGAGCTCATCGCACCCCATAACCCACAGCAGAACGGGGCGGCTGAGTGGAAGAACAGAACGATCGTGGGTGCTACACGAGCGATGTTGCATGATCAGGGCCTACCCCTTCACTTGTGGGCTGAGGCATGCAATACAGCAGTGTATGTGCAGAACCGTTGTCCTCACAAGGTTCTTGGCATGAGTACACCGGAGGAGGCTTATTCTGGCAAGAGGCCTGATATTTCCCATTTGCGGATTTTTGGTTCTCCTGTCTACATGCATGTGACGAAGGATGCGAGAAGGAAGCTGGATCCGACCGCAGAGGTTGGAATATTTGTGGGGTACACTGATACACCTCACAACTATCGGGTGTATTTGTCAGACAGTCGCAAGACTGTTGTGCGACGGGATATAAAATTTCGGGAGGAGAAAGCCATGCAGTGTTCGCTTGAGAGGGAGCTACACTTGCATGCAGATGAGGAGCTGTTAGTTCCTAAGGAGGAGCTTCCGGATGTGGATCAGCCACAAGAGGAAGTTCAGGAGGTGGAAGAAACCACCCATGCGGCGCCAACCATCAGAGGGCGCATGCGCACTACAGAAGCTGAGCGACTGGCTCGAGATGCAGAGAAGGTTGTAGGACCACCTACAGCACAGCGCCAGACAGAGACAGTCACCGGATCGGTACACTGGATACATGGCTCTTGTGAGCAAATGTGTCGTGACGGAGCCTTCCTCTTTCGAGGAAGCGGTGGAGGAACCCGCATGGGTTGATGCCATGATCGAAGAATATGATTCGATCATCAGAAACAGTGCATGGGAGATTGTCCCAAGACCGAAGGAGAAGTCAGTGGTAGGTTCGCGATGGATCTACAAAGTGAAGGTGCGGCCGATCAGAGGTGGAGAAGTACAAGGCGAGATTTGTCGTCAGTGGCTTCTCATAGATCGAGGGGATCGATTATGAGGAGACTTGCACTGTCGCAAGGTACTCTTCCATACCTGACGATCCTTGCTCTCTCCAAACATAGGGGATGGCACATCCATCGATGGATGTGGAGACTCAGCAGCTCCTCAATGGAGTCATTGAGAGGAGGTGTACATAGAGCACCGCTTTCGAGATCTCTCGCAAAGGAGTTGCATGTGTGCCGACTCCAAGAGAGCACCGACGTGGTCGAAGCAAGCACCTCGTGCTTCGGGGTACACACCGATCGACAGCTATTTCACCGCTTTTGTTTTCCAAGAGTGAGGCCGATCCAACTCCGTACCTGCATGGTGGAGGGGAAGCTGCTGATCATTGTACTGTATGTAGATGATCTGATTTTGACGGGTGATGAGCTGTTGATACTTTCATGCAAGGAGGACCTTGCTAGAGAGTTCTAGATGAAGGACTTGGGCCTCTTTCATTATTTCCTGGGATTGGAGATTTGGCAGCGCAGTGGAGGACTGTTTGTTTCTCAGGGCAAGTATGCCTGGGAGATTCTGGAGAAGTTCAACATGCATGGCTGCAAGCTTGTTGACACTCCTCTTCCTGGTGGTTGGAGGAAGGAGGATGCTACTTCAGCGGAGGTAGTGGATGCCACTGTCTATCGACAGTTGGTGGGGTCGCTTATGTATCTGGTCAATACACGACCCGATATATGCTATGCTGTTAACCAGCTTTCGCAAGCTATGGTTAAGCCTACCAAGCTCTTTTGGAAGGCATGCAAGCATGTATTGCGTTATCTTAGTGGCACATCGGGATATGGTCTATGGTACAGACAAGAGGATGGAGCGAAGCTTTCTGGCTTCACTGATGCAGATTGGGCAGGGAGCCCAACGGACTGGAAGAGCACATCTGGAGGAGTTTTCAGCATTGGGTCGACAGCAGTTTCCTGGTACAGCAGGAAGCAGAGATCCGTGGCACTCAGTTCAGCAGAGGCCGAGTACATGGCAGCTAGCTTGGCTGCATGCGAGGCTATTTGGATGAGGAAGATCCTCTCAGGATTGTTCAGGTTGCATTTGGAGCCTACAGTGATCTACTGTGATAACCAGAGTTGCATTAAACTCTCGGCTAATCCAGTATTTCATGATAGGTCCAAACACATCGACATTAGGTACCATCATATCAGAGATTGTGTTCAGCGTAGAATCATGATGCTTTCATATGTTCCCACGGAGGATCAGGATGCCGACATCCTGACGAAGGCGCTCACCAGGAGCAAGTTCGAATTCCACAGAGGCAGGATAGGGTTGCAGATAATCCATATCTTGCTGAGAGGGAGTGTTGAAAATGCAGCAAGATGATGGAGCTTAGTGAAATGAAGTCGCCTTCACTAAGTGGGCCCGCAGGCAAATTCTGGGGCAAAGTCTATTTTTAGACTATGTCTATTTTTAGACATATGGAGCATGGTCCAGGGGTTGCAGTATGTTATTCTTGGAGTATTGGTCATGTTGGTAAAAATAGATGGACCTCTATTTTTAGACATTTAGGTCGAAGTCTATTTTTAGACTCCCTATCCTAAAAATAGAAAAGTCAAATATTATTTACCCTTAATAATATTTGGACTCTAAACTTCAGTTTACTCTCTTGGAGCACTTCAGTTCGAGCTACAGAAGTGGCTCATGCATCCGACAGAGGAATTACGCTATTCCTAGGGGTTTGGTGAGCTCATGCATGGTTGACTTCAGTTAGGACTTCAGTGGCAGAAGTTTGGTGGAGTTGATGAGACAGTTGGTGGAGTTGTGTTCGGTTTAACTTAGTTGAACTAATTGAGATTAGTTTAACTAGCTAATCAACTAGTAATGAGTGGAGTGAATTAAATATTATTTAATTCACTAATTATTAACTCGTTATTCAACTCAAGAACACATCAGTTCACTACAGTGCATGGACAGTTCAGTGGAGACCAGTGGAAGAGGTAGATGAAAGGGTGAGTTTGCTATTAGTTGCGACAGCAGTTGTGCATGAGATTTGCACAAGCATTGGAGGAGATTGCCAATGATGATTGCGCAATTGGAGCCAATGAGATTCGAACTTGGATCTCTCATTAGACCAGCCTTGATTGCACAATAGAGGCAGGCAATTAGTGGATGAGTTTTGAACCTGTGACTTGTTCAAAACCAAGCTAGTTTGTGTGTAACTTTATGAGATAGTACTGAGTACTTGTGAGGAGTATTGTGCTATGTACTGTTACATGTTTTCTCCATTATAATATACAGAATAGCTGAGGGGTTTTTAGCTATAAGCTTTCCCCATACATACTGTGTAATGTGTGTGATGTTTTGATGATTTTTTTGATCGCATACCGCTTGTTTTATTTCCGCATGTGTGATGATCTGAGTGGAAGAGATTATGTGTTGCATATGAATTCGATTTGATATGTGATCAGGATAATCTCGGTGGATAAATCTTCATTATTCAGCAAATTTCTACACCATGTAGGAATACCTTGTCCATCTGTCTTGTTCACTTGCTCTTTTGTATATTCCCTGACCTTCTTATTGTAATCCTCCTGTGGCATAAGTTTATCATTTATGACCAAAATATTAGGCAAACTTCTTTGCCTCAAATTTTCAAATTTAACCATAAACTTGGTTATGGCTATGTTCATATTTTCACATTTCTCTTCAAGTTGTTTCATCAGGTTCTTCCTAGTGATGACTTTCATTATTTCAAGGATTGTTTAAGTCCCGTCAGTGATCTTAATTTCTTCTAATTCCTGTCTATTTTTATTGTTGAGAAACTTAATCAATTCTATGGCTTGCTCAAGTTTATTACCTAGCTCATCTTTCATTTTCTAAATTTCTGCTAGTGCTGCCTTTAGTAAATCTCTTTGTTCAAAAATTACCTGAATTGAGGGCCACACATCATTGATCGCTTCAATGATTTTGTTCCATAACTGGTTTTTCACATATGATATTGGCTCCTTTAAGGTTAAATCATTTTGAAGTTTCTTGAGTTCTTCATTTAACCTATTAGCCCTTTGCTCGTGAGTTTTGGCCTTGATTTGGGCTAATTTATTTGTATCTTCAAGATTCTCTATCACTTTCTTCAATTTGTTAATCTCACTTGTTTGAAGTGACGTTTCTTCCATTGCTTTTACTAGTTTACTGGCCTCATATGAAAGTTGAGCTGTTGTAGTAGATGAATCTGTAGCTAAAGTTGTAGATGATGTCACTGTCACTGCAGTAGCCAGTGGTGCTTTGGGTGTCAACTATTCTGACAGAGTTGAAGGCTCAACTATAGTAACCATAGGAATTATTGAAGGAAATTCCTGTGCTTTTTTTGTTTCCTTTTCACGGACAAGCTTTTCCATTTGAATTTCCATTTCTTTGATTTGTCCTGTTAGCTAAAATATTAAATTCATCATATCATCCTTCTGAGTCTGTTCTTGTATAATTTCTTTGGCTTGAGGATGTTCAGTTGATGGAAGCTTAAGTTGTTTCCTTAATGCTGCAATGTCCTCATTCTTTTTCTTCTCTAACTGTTTTGCAACTTTGACATTTGCAGGATCATATCCAACTTGCATGACCAACTCTTCTAAAGATTTAATCCTAAGAACTTTAGCATATAATGAGGCTTTGTCAAGTTTAATTTCATCTTTCATGTTTATGATTGTGTTCTGAAGTTTTTTAACACTCATAGCTTTGGTTGCAATGGTAGAATAAAACATCTCTGAACTTTGCCTATGAAATTCTATTTGATCAAGTGCATGAATTTTTTCTGTTTGTACTTTAGATCAACCTTTTGGTAGTTTGCAACTGTCCTTGGAGTCTTCACTGTAGGCTGTAACACTGACATTATCAAATTTTTATTTGGGTAGTCAAAGGTTGATAAGAGTCTGTTTTGTACACTTGGTGTTTGCTTCAAATATTGAGAGTAAATCTCATTTTTAATCTCTTCATTCTTTGTCTTAATCTGTTTATACTTTTCTCTGATATGATCAAGATCCTTTTCCTCTGCTGTTTTTGAAGATGATGCTTCCATGTTCTGCTGTTTTTCTATCATCTGTACATTTGAATTATAAATATGTTCTTCATTCAAATTCTCTGTAACTGGCTTATTTGTGATGGCTGTAGCAACATCTGTATTTGTTACTAGGACATCTGTGTCTTCTACCTTAATAGTCACTTTCTCTTTTCCCACTGGATTTATTTTAGGTTTTTTATTATATCTTAACTTGAACCTAGTCTCAGTGGTGGTTTCTGCAATGTAAGTACCTTCTTCTCTGACTCTCTTGGTGGCTTTCTCTGGTTTATTTGCAGTTTGTAAAGTGTGACTAGTATCACCTTGCTTTACTGCATCTATTAAAGTGTTTTCTATCCACTCAGTTTGATTGAAATACTTCCTAATCTTTGGTTTTTTCTCATGAATGTAGGGTGTTAGTTTGCACTTAAGCCTCATTTTTCTCAGTATTCCTTGTGGATCATAGTTCCAGGAGAAACTCTCTTCAAATATGTACTCTAGTAATTGTTTGGCTGCTTCTGTCTCTGCATCTCTGTGATTACAAATGAAGGGTCCCACTTGATTCTTCAACTTAAATTGTGTTTTTTTCTTTGCTGCTAGGAAGTTGATAGAATTAGAGTTTAATATTTGTCTGATGTATTTCAAGGCAAAAACCCTCATTGGTACATATTTGGGTAGTTTGTAGGGCAATAGATTAGACCCAAAAACTCTGATTTCTGTGTGTTTTTCATACAAATACCAATCTCCAGTTTTGGTCTGTTCAGATAGTTGTAGAATTTTCTTCATTTCATCATTAATCTTTGGCTGTTCAGTATTTGTTAACAAGTTTATTAATGGATGAACAAAGGAGTCTGAAAACTCTGTATAAGTAAACTTTGTGGACTCTTTTTTGATCAAAGATGTCCAAAAACTGACTGAAAGTAGATTTCCTTCTATGTAAAGCTTCTGGAGGGTTACTGGAAACTTATTTGCTTGAAAATACAAAAACATATGGAAGAGAAAAGATGTGTATCTAAACACTCCTTCAATCTGAAATTTAACCAACTATTCATGGATATTGTCAGCAATGTACTCAGCATAATTGAAGATGACAAAAGGAAGCTGTCCTAGTGTAAAAGTAGATAGGAAACCTAGGATGGATTCATCTATATGCTCATCTATAAAGTATCATAGGATTAAAAATAACATGGAAATGACATGCCTTGAACATTCTGGAAATTTTGAAGTGGAGTAAGGAGGATTGATTTGAGGAATTTCCACATGTAAGGGCATGCATACTTGGAAGATCTAGAATCTTTTGGGAAAATCAAGGCCAATGGACAACTTGGTAAGAGCTTCTATTGATAAAGGAATTACTTTAGGATCATGTTTGAGCTGTAACATCTGGTTTATGGACTCAACAAAAATTGTAAACAGTAATTATTTATTTGCATTCACTATTACTCTTTGTTTAGGCACATAATAGTGCTGGCACAACCTAATAATCTCTGGGCATGGATCAGTGACTGGAACAACATATTTGGGTAAGTTTTATTCCCAAATTTGAACTTCTTCCACCTGATCTAAGGATTTTTCAAAACTCCAGTTGTGAAGGTCTAACAGATTGAATTCTACAATTGGATCTACTATTTTATAGTCTACATCTGCTAAGGGGATGTGCTCAATGTCTACAACAGGAGGTTGTAGAGGATTCACAATGATGGTAGTCTTGGAGGACATAGCTGGAGTGGATTTTGGCATTTTTAGGCTTTTAGGACTACTGAAACTCTGTTTTTAGGCTTTCTGGTTTGTTCTGTAAGATTAAATGGTTTACAGAAGTATTTTTGACTTCAACAGAGGTTCCTGGATGAAGATGGGTAGAATCAGGTTCCTTTGTTGAGTTTCAACCTTCAATTTTGGATTTCAACTATATTACAGACACTCACTGGTTATGAAATAAGAAATAGGGGTTTCTTAAGCTTTTCAGTGGATAATTGGGCTAAAAATTGATTCCAATTGGGCGTTGAGGGTTGAGTTACCTGCAGAGGGTTTCTAGGCAATTTTAGGATTATTTTAAGTCTGCAAAACTAGAATAAACCCAAGTTTTTATTTTAAAACTGAACGCAGTATATAACATGGTTTTATCAAAATTTTGACAGGGTTTATGCTCTTTTTAGGCAATTTAAAGGCTTTCTTGGAGTAAATATGCTTTATACAGGTTTCAATTTCTTTAATAATTTCTTTTCAGAATGACAAGGGCTCGATTTTTTCAGAAAATACCTGTTTTACGTAGGTATGGGTCTTTGAAATAGGCTCTGATGTGTTTTGACAGGTCTGCGGTATCTTCTGGAAGCAATTCAGGACTTCCAGCAATCTTCAACAGTAATAGGCGGGCTTTTCACTGATTATGGGCATAAAAATAGTGTAAAGGCTTCGTTCTTTGAGTCGAGAGGGCAAATACAGTTGGAAAATGTAGAAAAATGAATCAATGGTATGATTTTGGAGTTTATTAGGCATTTTAGGTTTAAGCTGGCTTGCAATTAATGGCGATCACATCAGGCCAAAGGAGAAAAACCGCGAGTGGTTATCGCGTTGGTTTAAAGTGGTAAGCGATTTTAATTAGATCGGACGCGGTCCAATGGAACTGGGCCATGTGGAGGAGAGAGAAAAGGCTGAAACAACCTATTTCGCATGGAAATGAAAAAGTTATAGTCACGTAACTAAAAGTGCGATATGGTCAGTCGATCGTTAGATCAAGAAGGGACAATGCGAACGATTGCGATTGAATGTGAAGATGCTCGACGTTCATAGGTGGGGTTCAGGGTTTTGGTAATACGTCGGGATAGTTTTTAACCTTATAAATATACATTTATAAAGTCAAAACTTTACGTTATATGATTGGGCGGGGGGGTAAAGTTTATTATGTTTTCAACTTAAAACATTTAACAAATGTTTCGATGATATTTCCGCGGGTATATTTATTATATGGTAAATAAAACATTAACATGTGTTTTAATACCATAGGGGGGCGGGATATTATTATATTTTATACGTTTAAACCTTATTAGGAAAAAGGGCGGGGATATTTTCGACACATGGGATATATAACCATAGGTTAAAACTTTAAATAATGGGTTTTTGGGGTTATTTATATATAAAGGATTTAATAAATACGTGAGGGATGTAATATAAGGATTTAATATTATAGGTTAGTAGTTAATATGAAATGAACGTGTAATATATGAAATTAATTAAAATACATAATTTAAAACTAAGTAAAGTGTAAAAATAGGCAATAAAGCATAGTTTTGTCCCAATTTTGTTTTTTGCACATGAACTTAGGATAAATGTATTTTATAGGTTTTTTGAGTGTTTTTGAATGAAGGTGAAATTAATTAAGTAGAGTTTTTTACTTTTACTAAGAAAAATGTGTTTTTACTTTAGTAGGAAAAGGGATCATGTCTTTGGAAAAAGGGTGAATATGCTGATGAAATGGGTTTTATGTAGGGAATCCCATATTTTTAACCAATCAGTTATCAAGCCTTGGGTCCGGTCCTAACAGAAGTTAGAGAAATGCTCTGAGCCTCTTTATATGAAGGTTTAGAATACTGGATGATTGTGGGGGAGGGGAAATTAGTAATTTTTGTCTGATGATGCTTTATTACATGCCTTTCACAACTGATTTCTACCTACCCATCATTATTTATAACAATTTTTTTTACTTCATTTTCATGGGTGCATTTAAGCTTGCAACCCTAAATCTATTTTTCTTTCAAAGCATAAAAACTATCTAAGTCTAACCTTATTTCATCCGATGGCTCAGATTAAACTGTTAAGCTCCTCATTTATTTTCTAACTATCTACTGATTTGTCAAGTTTATACTATTTAACGTATCTTTATTCTCTATCTAAAACTTTTCATGTTTTAGATAGAGAATAAAGATACGTTAAACAGTATAAACTTGACAAATCAGTAGATAGTTAGAAAATAAATGAGGAGCTTAACAGTTTAATCTGAGCCCTCGGATGAAATAAGGTTAGACTTAGATAGTTTTTATGCTTTGAAAGAAAAATAGATTTAGGGTTGCAAGCTTAAATGCACCCATGAAAATGAAGTAAAAAAAATTGTTAGAAATAATGATGGGTAGGTAGAAATCAGTTGTGAAAGGCATGTAATAAAGCATGGATTATGGAATTTATCGACAATCTGCACATAATCATTATTCTTGCAGTAAAAGTAAATAATAGTGGCATTTTGACTTGCTCACTTTCAAGTCTTATTTTATCTCTTTTTTATTTTTTGGGGTCTGTCTTTTTTAAGTCTTTTGATATTTCTTTTTAGGACTTTTACCCTATTTTCATTTTTTTATTATTTTCAAATATGGGAAAAGAACTTGCAGAAAGAAAGGTATTTACATATTTACAAGACTGTCAAAGTCAATTAAAAAATTATGAACCCTATTTTTATAGGACTCTAATGGCATTTCCTGGTGAAATGTTAAGAACTTTAAGAATATTAGCCTTTGAATTTTGACTGTGATGACCCTGTAAGTATCTTATGATATCTGCAATTATTCATACTGATGATATTTTACCTCTCAAAGCTTAGAGCCTTCTCTCTGGGCTTCAAATTTGTTAGGAAAAGATCTAATTGAATCTAAAAATCTCCAATGTATATGTACAATGATAAAAGTAAATGAAACTAACTATTTGTTATCTCAGAGGAGTAGTAGTGCTTCAACATTATTCCATTTACTGGTCCATTTAGCATAGCCGATCCATCCATTTCTCTCAGAAAGAAAGCATTGTTACCTCTGTATCCATAAATAACATAAGTCCATCTCCATAGAAAATCAAATTTTCCATGTTTACCTTTGTCTTATCTTCTTGAATACCATTTTAACACTTTGTCTCTAATGTAGAAATCATCTTCTTTACTTTTTCTGTCAAAAATTTTCTTAATCTTATCCTGGATAACTTGTGATGAAAAGAGATCTTGGGTATTTCCAAAATCCCCTTTCATGTATAAATTTTGATCCAACGCCTGTGGGTTATGGGCCCACGCAACTCTGGTACCATTTTCCAGCAAACAATTCCTCCATTATTCGATACTTCACAGAATATTAAATTCTGGTAGTCTTGCTCCATTCATGGTTTTGCGCTGACTTCCAATCGGTCTCTACTTGAACGGATTTAACATCTGGCTTTTTAAACATTTGTTATGTCATCGATCCATCTATTTATTGATGACTGTATCATCCAGCCTTTCCAATGTATACACAATCTTATCAAACATTCAGTGATATGCAGAATTACCAAACCAAAGGTTCACAAATCTGAGCATTTCCTACGCATTATTCAACAATTGAGACCTCATTTCAACAGTTAGAGATTAGCGCAGAAAATGTATCAATGACCGGTTACTGCGTCTTTTACAAAACTCGTTTCTTACTGAAACCTTCCACAGATCAAAACACATATCATTCATTAACCAGACCGGGGATCAAAGGCGTTAACCCCGTCTCACACTTCTCACAACACGCAAGATCAATTTAAGAACTAAGAACTCATAAACACAAAACACACGATTTATATTATTTCCGAATTCAGATAACAATACGTTTCTATGAGCCAGGTTGCCTTGGTAGCGCTGCATGCGTCTGGCTCCCCCTACAAATGCACAAAGACTAGTTTATAAGAATGGAGAAAAATAGATTGGATCATTCCAGATCCGATATTCCTTCATAAGATCCCGAAATTCACTCAACCGAGTCACAAAAAACGCTATTAATAATATGAAGGTAACGAAAATATGGTTTTTGTAGCCACGTCAACTTCTGGAAGGCATGAAAAATAAATTTGATTTCCGCAGGTTGATGCTCCTGCATCAGACTCCCGAGGTACAAAAATTTATGACCTCCTGGTCATATGCTTTTTCTTGTCCTTAGCAATTCTACTCACTACATTTCTTCAGTGGAACTGCTTTCATGATCTTCTGTGAGCTGCAACCAACCTCTGCAGTAACAGTCTCCTTCTGTTACACGATACCTCACCAAGCCCTCCGCACTCGGTCTTTTGGCATCCTTCTGGTTCTCTCCTCTAGAACCAATTGAGCATACCTTGCTCTAGGTTGCTGCAAATCTTCTCACCTTTTGCTGCCGCCATCCGCACGACGGTAAGACCATAAACTCTCCAGCTTTAACTCAACTGTACCTCTTTCCCCTTCTGCTTGCATTCTTCTTCTCGCAGGAAATCCTTTCCCTTCTCTGATACCACTTGATGAAAAGAGATCTTGGGTATTTCCAAAATCCCCTTTCATGTATAAATTTTGATCCAACGCCTGTGGGTTATGGGCCCATGCAACTCTGGTACCATTTTCCAGCAAACAATTCCTCCATTATTCGATACTTCACAGAATATTAAATTCTGGTAGTCTTGCTCCATTCTTGGTTCTGCGCTGACTTCCAATCGGTCTCTGCTTGAACGGATTTAACATCTGGCTTTTTAAACATTTGTTATGTCATCGATCCATCTATTTATTGATGACTGTATCATCCAGCCTTTCCAATGTATACACAATCTTATCAAACGTTCAGTGATATGCAGAATTACCAAACCAAAGGTTCACAAATCTAAGCATTTCCTACGCATTATTCAACAATTGAGACCTCATTTCAACAGTTAGAGATTAGCGCAGAAAATGTATCAATGACCGGTTACTGCGTCTTTTACAAAACTCGTTTCTTACTGAAACCTTCCACAGATCAAAACACATATCATTCATTAACCAGACCGGGGATCAAAGGCGTTAACCCCGTCTCACACTTCTCACAACACGCAAGATCAATTTAAGAACTAAGAACTCATAAACACAAAACACACGATTTATATTATTTCCGAATTCAGATAACAATACGTTTCTATGAGCCAGGTTGCCTTGGCAGCGCTGCATGCGTCTGGCTCCCCCTACAAATGCACAAAGACTAGTTTATAAGAATGGAGAAAAATAGATTGGATCATTCCAGATCCGATATTCCTTCATAAGATCCCGAAATTCACTCAACCGAGTCACAAAAAACGCTATTAATAATATGAAGGTAACGAAAATATGGTTTTTGTAGCCACGTCAACTTCTGGAAGGCATGAAAAATAAATTTGATTTCCGCGGGTTGATGCTCCTGCATCAACTTGAGACTTAATATAAACTTATTCTCTTGTTTGCTACAAGTGAATAGTTTGATTAATCCTTCTTTGAATGTCATTTGTTTCAACTTGTAATTCTTGGATAATTTTCATTACTGGTACTCCTAGGGAGGATGGAAAAACATCCATTCCATAGACAAGCTAGTAAGGGGATGTACTAATAGATTTTTTTGTAGTAAGTTTATCTGCCCATAAGGCATTGACCAACTTCTTGTTCCAAGTCTTTTTGTTATCTTCCAGTAACTTTTTGATGATGTTTACAAGGCTCTTATTTGAAGATTCAGATAGACCATTACCTTGAGGGTAATATGCAGTAGAATGGCCTAGGTTAATGTGATATTTATGGCAAAATTCAATCATCTTTTTAGATTTGAATGCTTCTACATTATCAATAATTATCTTTTAGGGATATCCAAATCTTGAAAGTATGTTGCTTTCTAAGAAGGAGATAATGATAGTATCTGTGGCTTGCCTAGAGGGTATGGCTTCAATCCACTTGGTAAAATAGTCAGTGGCTGTCAGAATCCACTTGTGTTGGGATGATGATGGGGGGTGAATTTCACCAATGAAGTCAAGACCCCATTGTTGAAATGGAATTTCTGTTGAGATGGGCTTTAAGGGTAGGGGTAACAACTTTTTCTTACTCTCAAATATTTGACACTTGTGACAGGAGGTCACATACTTTTTAACATCTACAAACAAAGTAGGCCAGTAAAAACCAGCTCTCAAGATTTTGTCCGTAGTAGTTTTCTAGTAGAGATGTCCTCCGCAGTCACCTGCATGAAATTCTTATAATACTTTCTCAACTTCTTCTTTTAACAAATAATTTAATAAAATACCACTTTGATCTTTCCAAAAAAGTACATTGTCTAAAATACAAATCTTACTGCCTTTAGCTTTAAGAATCTAGCTTTCGTTCTTGATAAACTAGGAGGAGCTTGAAAGTTTAGTAATACAAATATAATATCTGCATACCATGGTGAGTCTGAAAAGGCTTCACTGATCTCTGGAGTCGCCATCTCTTCCTGATCATCTACTTGGGCAATAAAATTTATGTCTAGGGCATGACAATTTGATTCAACCATACATTTGGCTAAACCTTGACCTTTTATCAGTTTTGTGGGTTTTATCTCTATGTCATATTCTAAAATTGTGGCAATCCACTTGCCTTTTCTTCAATCAGGACCATCCTGCGTTAGAATGTATTTTACTACAACATTTAGGACATAGGCAATGATGTGAGAATATAGAATGTAAACTATGAAGTCTTTAATGGCCTTTACCAAAGCTAAGGCTTATTTCTCCATGATATTGTACTTCAAATTTGCATCTCTAAGTGTTCTGCTAAAGAAAACTATGGGCTGTTCATATCCCTGGCCATTTTTCTGCAGTAAAACTGCAACAATGGTGTGTTCTGAAGCAAATGAAAAAATGATGAAATCCCTTTTAAAGTCAAGACTTATAAGGATTGGAGTTTTGATTAAAGCCTGTTTGATGGATTCAAAAGATTGTTTGGCCTCAACAGTCCATTTAAGAACTGAATCTTTTTTTAGCATATTATTTAGTTCTCTAATTATTTTAGCTAAATTGGATATGAATCTTTTAAAAAGTTAATCTTACCTAGAAAGGCTTGTAACTCTTTTATGTTTCTTGGTGGACTGATGTTAAGAATTGCTTCTATTCTTGTAGGATCTATTCTAATTCCTTCCTTAGATATTATGTGTCCTAGTAACTTGCTTTCTTCTAATCCAAATAATGTTTTCTTAGGGTTTAATGAGATTCCAAACTTTCTTAATTTAATAAAGACTTGTTTAAGATGATCCAAGTGTTCATAATCAGTCTTAGAAAATACAGTTATGTCATCTAAGTAAATTACTAAGAATTCATGGATTTCCTTTACAAAGACTATATCCATAGCTCTTTGAAAGGTTGCCCCTGCATTCATTAAACCAAAAGGCATTTTTAAGTACATAAAAGTGCCCCAAAGAGTAGTAAAAGCTGTTTTGGCTTGATCTTCTGGTTGAACTAAAATTTGGTTGTATCCTGAAAAACCATCTAAAAGTGAAATACTAGAAAAACCAACTACCCTTTGTAAAATGTGATCCATTTTTGGTAAGGGATAGTTATCTTTTAAGGATACTTTGTTTAGATTCCTAAAATCGACACATAATCTAATCTCTCTTGTCTTTTTTCTGGTTGGAACTAGGTTAGAAACCTAATCAGAATATCTGATTGGTGCAATTATCTGTGCATCGTACATTCATTTTACCTCTTTTTCTATCAAGGGCATCAAAACAGGGTTGATTCTCCTTAACTTTTGTTTAAAGGGCTTTTGATCTTCTTTTATAGGGATTTTATGTTGAATTATGTTAGTGTTATAAGATTATAGGTCCTCATAACTCCAAGCAAAAACATCTTGAAATTCCTTGAAAAGAGCAATATATTTTTCTTTTTCTTGTTGAGGTAAGGCTTTGGAAAGTTTGATCATTTTGGGTTTTAACTCTATGCCAATATTACATTACTCAATATTAGATAGAAGTGGATCCATTTTGGGTTTTCTAGCAACATCATTTGAGTCAAATAAATCTTCTAAAGGAGTTAAACCTTTTGGTAAAAAATTATCTTTGAGATTTAATATATCAGATTCTTCATCAATTATCTCATCAATTTCTACTCTCTCTAATTTATTTATATCTGAATGATTAAATTTAGTAGGTTTAACAAACTTTACTTTATTTACATCTACATTATTCAAATCAATTTCACTATCTAAATCTTGATCTATGGTACAATCAGTATCTATTTTACAGTTTTTAAATTCACCTTCATTATTCAAAAAGTGGTAAATTTGTTGATCTTGTGAGAAAATTTGCCAATATTTGAGATTGTCTGGAATTATTGGTCTGTGTTTTACTTCTGCAGTATACATATGATTGGGCTGAAAAGGTAAATTACAAGTACTAGCAAAAGTTGCTAAAGAGTGTGCTTGTAAGTTCTGCTTACTTGATATTACAGAGAAATTACATTCCAACAAATCATCAATCAAATATAGTACAGTCTCTCTATATTGGCCTAGTCTAGGATTGTAAACAGAATATTCACCATTAATTTGTTTTACAATCAACTCTGAGTCTCCCATTATTGCTATTCTTTTACCTCCTAAATTTCTGATAATTTAGAGTTGTAATATGAGTGCTTCATACTCAGTCATATTGTTGGTGCATTTGAAATTCAGTCTGAAAGCATGGTCTTCTGCATGATTTTTCTCTATATTAGTTATCCAAACTCCTGCTCTTGCTCCTAACTTGTTTATTGAGCCATCAAAATCTAAATGCCATAAAGATTCATGAAAGATATTATCATTGTTTTGTGTTTTCTTTTCTTCCCTTAGTTCAATATTTATTTCATTATCAGTTTTAGTATTACATAGGATGAATGAATCTAGGTCAGTGGGTGTAGTGTAAATTGCATAATTTATTGATATTTCTGCACTGCTAACCATATATTTCATCAATATTTCCCTATATAGCTTCTTAGGTTAACAAAAAATTGAAATAGTAGCATAATACATATCTAATTATAGAGATCCCTATAACTTTGCTCCCCATGAGCGAGATAATAACATTCCATATTTGGGCGAGATATCAACTACTACAATGTCCATAAGTATACTCTTACCAGGATATTCGACTAATGTTACACACAAATCTTTGATTAAACCTCGACATTTTACTTTGCTAGAATCAAATGAAAATAAATATTTGTAAGGCTTTGTAATGTCTAAGTTCAAGGTTTCCATTATAGCTTTGGGCATTAGATTATGTAAAGCTCCTGAATCTAACATTATGTTGTGTAAGATTTGATCATGAATAGTTAAATTGATGTAGAATGGAGGAACTGATCCATCTTGATGCTTTCCATTTACATCAGGGCCAAAAATCAACTCTGGTTGATCATCATTCAAGTTTATAGAGTCTTCTCCATCATTTATGTTTAATGTTTCAATGATAGTTGATTTATAAAAATCATATTTTACCAATTCTGTCGAAGGAATTGGTATTTTTAACTTTGCAATTTCAGTTTGTATATTGAATGAAGGTTGTGATTTACTTATTTGAATTAACTCTTCTTTAGTAACTGTAGTTTGAGTTGGTTTATCTTGTTTTTCTACAATTATGTTTTCATTTTCTGTTTGAGTTTCTTGTGTCTTACTGCTCTTTGTTTTCTTTTCAGGAATGGTTTGTGAAGCAGTAGATGTTTTTTCAGATTTAGAATTTTCAGAAGCTGTTTTTGTAGTGGTAGCTTTTGGATCTGCTGATTTTGGATTAGCATTGGGTATTTTAGGATCTAAGTTTGCTGTTTTAGCAGAATTAGGTGCTTTAGCAACAACAAAATTTTGTGAATCTTTTGTAGCTTGAGAAACTTCATCTGTTATGTCAACAATCTTAGGCTTGGTGAAATTTTAGGATTGGAAACTTCTTGCAAAAAACTAGAGTTTTGCTTATTTTCCCTAGGGAGAATTTGCAGAACTTTTGTTGTTGGGGCTTCTACTATTTTCTTATTTTCAATTTGTGCTATTTTCTTAGTAGAAGGTTCAACGTTTTTCTTACTCCTAAGGTTATATTGCTTATGTACTTCATTTATAGCAAAATCATAATGTTGTTTATAATCGAATGATTCACCTGAATCTAATTGAAGCTGTTGAAGTTCAAATAACTCTTGATCTTCCCGTGTGAGAAAGATAGTGTTATTATCATCTATTCCCATTAGATTTATAGTATCCTCATCCTCATCATTGTTTTGAGAAATTTCAGCATAGTTCTCTTGAAATAGGGGTCTTATTGTCTGATCTGGGGCTGATTCTTTTGATTTTCCTGAATTTGTGTTTTTCCTAAAGTTGAGATTTCTGATTTGCTGTTGATTATCCAATTCAGGTCTTCTTTCTATTTTGTCTAATCTATCCATCATTCTCTCTAAATTTTTAGCTAACATATCTATTTTTGTGTATGAACTAGAAGCTTCTTCTTTCATGGTTACTCTCTTCTCATTTCTTAATCTGGCCTTTTTAGCTAGAATGTTTACTTCTACACCTACAACGTCTGTTTGCATTCTTTCCAAAGTTTCTGCATTTCTCTCTCTTAACTGATATGCCATGTCTATGTCAAATCCATCTGGGAATTTAAGTAAGACAGAGTCAGGAGTAGTTTGAGATTTTCAGGAATTGAATTGTAAACATTGTTATATCTAGTGCAGTAGTCTTGTACTGATTCATTAAGAGCTCTTTTCATTGCATCAAATTCAGACAATATATGAAGTGGATTTTTATTCTTTTCCTATTTATTTAAAAATAATCTATGAAAAATAGCTAAATCAGCTATACTACCTACAACAAGACCTTTAAGCCATTTCTTAACTTCTCCTATTAATGTTTGTGCAAAGAGCCTCATTTGTACATCAGAATCATATATTTCATGGAGTTCAAAGTAATCTATCATTTTATTAATGTGCTGCTGAGCTATGTAATGAATAGTAACATCAAACTATGGTATCTTACTTTGGTAATCCTGGGGCATATCATGAAGCTGTACTGGAAGGACAAGGGGAGCATACCTAGCAACCATAGCTTGAATTCTAGCTTCGCTAGGAGGTAAAGTAGAAGTGCTTGGAGCTGAACTGGAAGTAGTGGCTAAGGAAACTGGATTATAAGATGTTGAACTATAAAAAGCAGTGGAGGAACTAAAGGATGAAGTTGAGGTACTAGGAAGTGAAACTGGAGTATATAAGGAACTAGTAGGAAATGAGAACGATGTGTTTGAAATAGTAGAAGGTAAGCTAGTGGATGAAATGGATGTAGGGGATGAAAGAAATAATATTCTAGGCTGTAAGGGTAATCTAGGGATAAATGAATCTGTAGATTGGATGGTGGAGGAAACTATAGATGATGTAGTGGTATCTAAATGAAGAATAGAAGGCTTAGATGTATATGCTAACAATTGAGCTAATTCAATAGCTTCATCAATTTCCTTAAGGATAGTAGCATTAATCTCTTCAAGTTTGTCTTGATTTCTAACTTTCTTTAATTCAGAATCTACTGCAATATTTTTCTGTTTTGTTTCCAAAAATGAAATGAAAACATGGTCTAAAACATCAGTACTTAAATTACTTTCAGATTTGCTTCTGAATAAAGAATGTTCAAATTCAAGATCAAACTCTATATTTTGTAAACTTACTAACTCTTGTGGTAATGAATTGACTTTTATTAATGAAACTTTAGCATCTAAATCTTCTATCTGTTTTTTATTTTTCCCAATTCTGTTCGGATTGTCTACTATAACAACAGGTTTAGGATCCGGGTTAGACCTGGTATAGTAATTTTTCCTAGAAGTTATAATTACAGTTTTTGATACTCACAACTTGTCAAACAGTCTTAAAGATAAAAGGATGATAAAAATGATTTCCTTTAAGATCTATTTTACAACTAAGGATTGGTTAAGTCCCTAGTATGGTTGCCAATATGTTATCACTCTAGTAGTTCTCTAATTTGTGAGATTTTGATTTAAGGTTGAAAGAAAACTAGAGGTAACCTTAGACCAACTTTTAAACTCTAGGATCTAGCCTTCCCAGGGTTCAGAGAGGGCTCTCTCTATAAAATTTAACTTGTTTTCATTTATAAAATATTAGGCTAGTTATGATTATGCAATTTGGTTTTGGTTTGTTTGGTTTGGTGGGAAAAATCACTTAATGAGATGGATAGTGGGAAATTTGTTTGTCCATTAGGCTAAGGAGTCAAAAGTCAAGCATACAAAACTAGGATCAAGGTCAAAAAGTCAAATGATTTCAGGGCAAGATAGATAAACCTTTGAATATCTTGGAAGGCTGTTTGGTGAGGTGATATGATCGGGATAAAGAGAAATGAAAGGTTCTTTGATCTGGAAAAATGAAGTAGTAGGTAGAGGTCAAATGAAAGAGGGAGCAATTAAGGGTTCCCTACTATGGAAATCAACAGAAAACATAGAAATGATAAACAGTAAAGACATGGTGCTTTTAAAAAATCCTGAAATAATACTTCTAAAATATCATTCAAATTTGGAACACATATATGGATGCATGAAACAAAGAATATAAACAATGACAAGTAGAAAATACTTCACTTCAATAGCTCATCACATGAATCCTGAAATATGATGCTAATTGGTTCGATCCAGTCTGCTACTCGAATTTGAAACACAAAAGCCTTCAAATAGAACATAAATGACTATAGAAATATTCAGCAATTTATTCCACAATAATACTTCAAAGGGTGAAGTATTTATATAAAAATGTTTACAAAATATCCTAGAATGCTTCTAGAAATTATCTAAGGGAAATAAAAATATCTTTACAACAAAATATTGAAAGTTTATTAACAAATCAACAAGCTTTCCTATCTATCAAAATAAAATAGAAACTAATTGTGGATTAGGTGCATCTGATTGCCTTGGTGTCCTCTTTGCTGGCTCAGATATTTCAAGTTTGTTTTGAAATATGATCTTCTTTATCTTATACTATTTCAATCTGATTCTCTTTAATATGATAATCTTTAACTCTGATTCTCTTTAACCAGTGATACTCTTTAACTTAGATACTCTTTAACTCTGTAAAAAACTCCTTTACTGCTGTAATAAATTCTGTTTTGACTAAAAAATCAACAAACTGTTTTTTGTCTTTCTTTTTGCCTTTTGACTTTCACAGTAAATCAGTAAGTGATTGCCAAGCTTCATCATTTGGAATTTTTATCTTCTTTAACTTTCTGAAATTTTCATCCGCCTCAATATATCTGAAAAAAGTTGGTTTTATGACAAACAAATGTTTTATTTCATGATGCAGATAGAATAAATCTTCAAGACTTCTAAGTAAAACTTTCCCTTTAAGAACACCTTGTCCATTTATCTTGTTCACTTGCTCTTTTTCATATTCTCTGACCTTCTTATTGTAATCATGCTGTGGCATAAGTTTATCATTTATGACCAAAATATTAGGCAAACTTCTTTGCCTCAAATTTTCAAATTTAACCATAAACTTGGTTATGGCTATGTTCATATTTTCACATTTCTCTTCACGCTGTTTCATCAGGTTCTTCTTAGTGATGAATTTCCTTATTTCAAGGATTGTTTCAGTCCTGTCAGTGATCTAAATTTCTTCTAATCCCTGTCTATTTTTAATGTTGACAAACTTAATCAATTCTATGGCTTGCTCAGGTTTATTACCTAGCTCATCTTTCATTTTCTGAATTTCTGCTAGTGCTGCCTTTAGTAAATCTCTTTGTTCAAAGATTACCTGAATTGAGGGCCACACATCATTGATGGCTTCAATGATTTTGTTCTATAACTAGTTTTTCACATATGATATTGGCTCCTTTAAAGTTAAATCATTTTGAAGTTTCTTGAGTTCTTCATTTAACCTATTAGCCCTTTGCTCGTGAGTTTTGGCATTGATTTGGGCTAATTTATTTGTATCTTCAAGATTGTCTATCACTTTCTTCAATTTGTTAATCTCACTTGTTTGAAGTGACATGTCTTCCATTGCTTTTACTAGTTTACTGGCCTCATCTGAAGGTTGAGCTGCTGTAATAGATGACTCTGTAGCTGAAGTTGTAGATGATGTCACTGGCACTGTAATAGCCAATGGTACTTTGGGTGCCAACTCTTCTGCCAGAGTTGAAGGCACAACTGTAGTAACCATAGGAATTACTGAAGGAACTTCCTATGATTTTGTTGTTTCCTTTTCATGGACAAGTTTGTCCATTTGAATTTCCATTTCTTTGATCTGTCCTATTAGCTGAAAGATTAAATTCATCATATCATCCTTATGAGTCTGTTCTTGTATAATTTCTTTGGCTTGAGAATGTTCAGTTGATGGAAGCTTAAGTTGTTTCCTTAATGCTGCAATGTCCTCATTCTTTTTCTTCACTAATTGTTCTGCAACTTTGAAATTTGTAGGATCATATCCAACTTGCATGACTAACTCTTTTAAAGATTTAATCTTAAGATCTTTAACATATAATGAGGCTTTGTCAAGTTTCATTTGATATTTCATGTTTATGATTATGTTCTGAAGTTTTTGAACACTCATAACTTTGATTGTAATGGTAGAATACAACATCTCTGAAGTCCGCCTATGAAATTCTATTTGATCAAGTGCATGAATTTTTTCTGTTTGTACTTCTAGGTCAACCTTTTTGTAGTCTGCAACTATCCTTGGAGTCTTCACTGTAGGCTGTAACACTGACATTATCAACTTTTTATTTGAGTAGCCAAAGGCTGATAAGAGTCTATTTTGTACACTTGGTATTTGCTTCATATATTGAGAGTAAATCTCATTTTTAATCTCTTCATTCTTTGTCTTAATCTATTTATAATTTTCTCTGATTTCAAGTTCCTTTTCCTCTGCTATTTGTGAAGATGATGCTTCCATGTTCTGTTGTTTTTCTATCATCTGTACATTTGAATTATCAATCTGTTCTTCATTCAAATTCTCTGTAACTGGCTTATTTGTGATCGCTGTAGCAACATCTGTATTTGTTAGTGAGACATCTGTGTCTTCTACCTCAATAGTCACTTTCTCTTTTAACAGTGTTACCGATGAAATAGGTAACCGCACTGTTACCTACTTTTTTTTGGTAGCATAAAAAACACCCGATTTTGAAAAGTGGTGATGCAGAATCACCTTTTTTTTTTTTTTTTGGAGCACATTTTTGACACTAATATTTTTATTTATGAAGTATGAATAATTGTTTTAAAATGTTAGTGATTTTCATGCTAATTTTGAAACGTATTGATGCAGCATCAACTTTTTTTTTTTTTTTAGAGCGGTGATTTTCATGTTAATTTTGAAACGTATTGATGCAGCATCAACCTTTTTTTTTAAGAGTGGTAATTTTCATGTTGGTAATAAAACACAAAACTTAGATAAAAATATATAAATAAAAACAATAAAAAAAACCAATAAAAATGTAAAAAAAAACAAAATTAACTCGTAAAAAAAAATAAAAATAAAATTATATCAAAAGAAATGACAAAATTTGAAAAAAAAAACACATAATTTAAAGAAAAAAGCCAAAAATTAACAAAAAAAATTTAGAAAAAACATCAAAAATATTTTTTTTCTAAGTTATTAAAAAAAACCATAAACTTTAAATTACAACATTAAAATTTAGATAAAAAAAATAAAATACAAAAAGAAAAAATTAAACTAAAAAAAAAAACTACCATTAAAAAACAAAAAAAATGAAAAAAACCACATGCAAACAATTAAAAAACAAATATCCATATATATATATATATATATATATATATATATATATATATATTTTATAAAATCTAAAATATTAAATTTAAAAACAAAATAAAAACAAAAAAACAAAAAAATTAAAACAATTTAAATTTAAAATAAAAAATTAGAATTAAAAAAAACAAATAATTTTAAATTTTTTGAATTAAAAAAAAAATCAAATTAAAAGAAAAATATTAAAAATTAAAAAAAGAAAAAAAAGAAGAAAGAATCTTTTGATCATGGTGGCCCCGCCAATCGACCTCCCACCCAGGTGGCGGCAGAGGCCGATTCCGAGAATCACCCTCCCGCCAAGAATCGCCTCCTGCCGCGAGAGACCGATTTCGGGAATCGCCCTCCCGCGGCAGGAGGTCGATTCCGGGAATTTCCCTCCCGCGGCGGGAGGTCGATTCCGGGAATTTCCCTGAGGCCGATTCCAAGAATTGCCCTGAGGCCGATTCCGGGAATCGCCCTGCTGCGGCACGGGAGGCCGATTCCCGGAATCGGCCACCTGCCCAGCGGCCGGCCTCCGCCGCCACCTGGGCAGGAGGCTTATTGGCGGCACCACCACGATAAAAAAATTCCTTTTATATATATATATATATATATATATATATATATATATATATATATATATATATATTTTTTTTTTTTTAAATTTTTTATTTTTTAAATATTATTATTAAATTTTATGTTTAGTTTTTTCATTTAATTTTTTAAAATTTAGTAAATTTTTTTTAATTTTTTTTTAAATTTTTAAATTTATTATTATTATTATTATTATTATTTTTAATTATGTAAAATTTATATATATATTTTTATTTCAATTAAAATTGTGTATTTAAAATTATATATATATATATATATATATATATATATATATATATATTAAACTTAATATTTTCAAATTAATTTGTTTTTTATTTTATTTTTTATTTAATATATTTTATTTTAATTTATTTTTTTCAATTTTTTCAATTTTAATTGATTTTAAAAGTTTTTTAACTTTTTATTTTAACAATGTTTTGTTTTGTTTTGTTTTTTGTTTTTTTTATCAAAATTTATTTTATGAAGAATCTTTCGGTAATAATCACATTATCATGAACAAAGTCATGATAATGTGATTATTACCGAAAGATTCTTCATAATTTATTGATGGATCACAGAAGCCAAAAATCTACAAAATTTATTTGTTTATTCATTTATTTATAAAAATTTAATATATATATATATATATATATATATATATATATATATATATTTTTTTTTTTTTAATTTAATTTGTTATTTTAATATTAACATTTTTTTTAAAATGTGATAAAATCTAATATATATATTTTTAATTTAAGTTCATATATATATATATATATATATATATATATATATATATATATATATAATTTTTTATAATTGAAATTTAATGTATTTTTTAAAATCTATTTGTTCTTTTAATATATATATTTTTAAATTTAATATTTTTTATTGTATGTTTTTTTTTTTTTAAAGATTTATTAAAATTTAATATATTTATTTAAATTTAATTTTTTATTTTAAAATTTATTTATTTATTTATTTCTAATTTAATAAACATTTTCTTTTTCTTTTTTAAATTTAATTTCTATATTTTATTTTTTATAATTTCCTTCCTTTTTTAACTTGTTTTTTTTTTGTTTTTTGTTTTTTAAATTTCTATATATTTTGAAATTTTAATCTTTAATTAATTAATTAATTAATTTTTTTTTTAAAAATTATTATTTAATGTTTGAATTAAAATTTTTATTTTGTTTTTATTTTTATTTTTTTATTCCTATATATTTTTAAATTTTAAGCTGTAAAATGTTTTTATTTTTTAAATTTATTTTGTTTCTTAAATTTTAGGTTTTTTTAATGTTTGAATTTTAAAAATTAAAAAATGTTATTTCTATTTTTAAAAATGTCAAAAATATGACACAATTATTATTATTATTATTATTATTATTTTTCCAACATCAACTGGTTTTGTTTTGAGGGTGTTTTTTCAATCCGTTTTTCAAGAAACAATTTTGTTTTTAGCATAATTTTATAAAATGTTGAAATTTGACCTTAAAAAAAACCAAGTGCGTTCTGGAATACATTTTTTTGTTTGTTTTTGGGGTGTTTTTTCATGTTTTTTGAGACTTTTTGGGTTAGAGTTCCCGTTTTGAGGTCAGGTTACCTATTTAATCGATAACAGTGTTTTTTCCCACTGGATTTATTTTAGGCTTTTTATTATATCTTAACTTGAACCTACTCTTAGTGGTGGTTTCTGCAATGTAAGTACCTTCTTCTCTGATTCTCTTGGTGGCTTTCTCTGCTTGATTTATAGTTTGTAAAGTGTGACTAGTATCACCTTGCTTTACTGCATCTATTAAAGTGTTTTCTATCCACTCAGTTTGATTGACATACTTCTCAATCTCTGGTTTTTTCTCATGAATGTAGGGTGTTAGTTTGCACTTAACCCTCATTTTGCTCAGTATTCCTTGTGGATCATAGTTCCAGGAGAAACTCTCTTCAAATCTGTACTCTAATAACTGTTTGGCTACTTTTGTCTCTGCATCTCTGTGATTACAAAGGAAGGGTCCCACTTGATTTTTCAACTTAAATTGTGTTTTCTTCTTTGCTGCAAGGAAGTTGATAGAATTATAATTTAATATTTTCCTGATGTATTCCAAGGAAAAAACCCTCATTGGTACATATTTGGGTAGTTTGTAGGGTAATAGATTAGACCCAAAAACTCTGATTTCTGTGTGTTTTTCATACAAATACCAATCTCCAGTTTTGGTCTGTTCAGATAGCTGTAAAATTTTCTTCATTTCATCATTGATCATTGGTTGTTCAATATTTGTTAACAAGTTTATCAATGGATGAACAAAGGAGTTTGAAAACTCTGTGGACTCTTTTCTGATCAAAGATGTCTAAAAAATGATTGAAAGTGGATTTCCTTCTATGTTAAGCTTCTGGAGGATTACTGGAAACTTATTTGCTTGAAAATACAAAAACATTTGGAAGAGAAAAGATATGTATTTAAACACTCCTTCAGTTGGAAATTTAACCAACTGTTCATGGATATTGTTAGCATTGTACTCAACATAATTGAAGATGACAGAAGGAAGCTGTTCCGGTGTAAAAGTAGATAGGAAACCTAGAATAGATTCATCTGTTTGCTCATATGTAAAGTATCCTAGGATGAATGATAATATGGAAATGACATGCCTTGAACATTCTAGAAATTTTGAAGTGGAGTAAGGAGGATTGATTTGAGGAATTATCACATGTAAGGGCATGAATACTTGGAAGATCTGGAATATTTTGGGAAAATCAAGTCCAATTTACAACTTGGTAAGAGCTTCTATTGACAAAGGAACTTCTTTAGGATCATGCTTGAGCTGTAACATCTGGTTTATGGATTCAACAGAAATTGTAAACAGTAATTTTTTGTTTGCATTCACTATTGCTCTTTGTTCAGGGACATAATATTGCTGGCACAACCTAATAATCTTTGGGCATGGATGAGTGACTGAAACAACATATTTGGGCAAGTTTGATTCCCAAATTTGAACTTCTTCCGCCTGATCTAAGGATTTTTCAAAACTCCAGTTGTGAAGGACTAACAAATTGAATTCTACAATTGGATCTGCTATTTTATAGTCTACATCTTCTAAGGGGATGTACTCAATGTCTATAACAGGAGGTTGTAGAGGATTCACAATGATGGCAATCTTGGAGGACATAGCTGGAGTGGGTTTTGGAATTTTTAGGCTTTTAGGACTACTGAAACTTTTTTTTTTAGGATTTATTGTTTCTTCTATAAGATTAAATGGTTTATAGAAGTATTTTTGACTTCAACAAAGGTTCTTGGATGAAAATGGGTAGAATCTGGTTCCTTTGTTGAGTTTTAACCTTCAATTTTGGATTTCAACTGTATTACAGACTCTCACTGGTTATGAAATAATAAATATGGTTTTCTTAAGCTTTTCAGTGGATAATTGGGCTAAAAATTGATTCCAATTGGGCGTTGAGGGTTGGGTTACCTGCAGAGGGTTTCTGGGAAATTTTAGGATTCTTTTAAGTCTGCAAAACTAGAATAAACCCAAGTTTTTCTTTTAAACTGAACGTAGTTTAAAACATGGTTTTATCAAAATTTTGACAGGGTTTATGCTCTTTTTGGGCAATTTAAAGGCGTTCTTGGAGTAAATATTCTTTATACAGGTTTCAATTTCTTTAATAATTTCTTTTTAGAATGACAAAGGCTCGATTTTTTTCGGAAAATACCTGTTTTACATAGGTATGGGTCTTTGAAATAGGCTCTGATGTGTTTTGACAGGTCTGCGGTATCTTTTGGAAGCAATTCAGGACTTCCAACAATCTTCAACAGTAATAGGCGGACTTTTCACTGATTCTAGGCATAAAAACGGTGTAAAGGCTTCGTTCTCTGAGTCGGGAGGGCAAATACAGTAAGAAAATGTAGAAAAAGGAATCAATGGTGTGATTTTGGAGTTTATTAGGCATTTTATGTTTAAATTGGCCAGCAATTAATGGCGGTCACATCGGGCGATGGGTAGTTTTCGAGCTTCAAAGGAGAAAAACTGCGAGTGGTTATTGCGTTGGTTTAAAGTGGTAAGCGGTTTTAATTGGATTTGACGCGATCCAATGGAACTGGGCCACGTGGAGGTGAGAGAAAAGGCTGAAACAACCTATTTCACATGGAAATAAAGAAGTTATAATCACGCAACTAAAAATTCGATATGGTCATTCGATCGTTAGATCTGGAAGGGACAATGCGAAAGGTTGCGATTGAATGTGAAGATGCTCAACGTTCAGAGGTGGGGTCCGAGGTTTTGGTAATACGGCGGGATAGGTTTTTAACCTTATAAATATAAATTTATAAAGTCAAAACTTTATGTTATATGATTGGGCGGGGGGTAAAGTTTATTATATTTTCAACAAATGTTTCGATGATATTGGCGCGGGTATGTTTATTATATGGTAAATAAAACATTAACAAGTGTTTGAATACCATAGGGGGCTGGCATATTATTATATTTGATACGTTTAAACCTTATGGGGAAAAAAGGCGGGGACATTTTCGGCACATGGGATATATAACCATAGGTTAAAACTTTAAATAATGGATTTTTGGGGTTCTTTATATATAAAGGATATAATAAATATGGGAGGTATGTAATATAAGGATTTAATACTATAGGTTAGTAGTTAATATGAAATGAAGGTGTAATATATGAAATGAATTAAAATACATAACTTAAAACTAAGTAAAGTGTAAAATAAGCAATAAAGCGTAGTTTTGTCCCATTTTTGTTTTTTACACATGAACTTAGGATAAATGTATTTTATAGGTTTTTTGAGTGTTTTTGAATGAAGATGAAATTAATTAAGTAGGGTTTTTTACTTTTACTAAGCAAAAGGGGTTTTTACTTCAGGAAAATGGATCATATCTTTGGAAAAGGGTGAATATGTTGATGGAATGGGTTTTATGTAGGGAATCCCATATTTTTAACCAATCAGTTATCAAGCCTTGGGTCCGGTCCCAACAAAAGTTAGAGAAATGCTCTGAGCCTCTTTAACTGAAGGTTTAGAATACTGAATGATTGTGGGGGAGAGGAAATTAGTAATTTTTGTCCGATGATGCTTTATTACATGCCTTGCACAACTTCTTTCTACCTACCCATCATTATTTCTAACATTTTTTTTACTTCATTTTCATGGGTACATTTAAGCTTGCAACCCTAAATCCATTTTTCTTTCAAAGCATAAAAACTATCTAAGTCTAACCTTATTTCATCCGAGGCCTCAGATTAAATTTTGAGCTCCTAATTTATTCTCTAACTATCTACTGATTTGTTAAGTTTATACTGTTTGACATATCTTTATTCTCTATCTAAAACATGAAATTCAAAACATGAAAAGTTAAGATTAAACTGTTTAATTGATCATGGATTATGACATTTATCGACAATCTGCACATAATAATTATTCTTGCAGTAAAAGTAAATAGTAGTGGCATTTTAACTTGCTCACTTTCATGTCTTATTTTATCTCTTTTTTCTTTTTGGGGTCTGTCTTTTTTAAGTCCTTTGATATTTATTTTTAGGACTTTTACCCTCTTTTCATTTTTTTGTTATTTTCAAATATGGGAAAACAACTTGCAGAAAGCAAGGTATGTACATATTTGCAAGACTGTCAAAGTCAATTAAAAAATTATGAACCCTATTATTATAGGACCCTAACAACAAAGACCATTTCCTCCTGTAACTTCTACACAATACTTAACAATATGCTAGTCTGGTGTTGTTGTTCCTCCAACAGTCTACTAGTCTGCTGGTGTTGGTCTATGCTCAACTGAATCCACATCTTAGGATTCATTTCTGGTTGTGCTTGGGATGTAGGTTCCCCAGTATTCTGAGGGGTTTGCTGTGTCGATCCTCTTCTCATATTGTCCCTTGTTGTGTTACTTCCTTTCTGTGCATCAGTATACACACAGCTTAAATCGTTAGATGACCCCTAGGGTCCCAACGTGCAAAAGCTGCTTTGATACGACTTGTAACATCTAGCACCTAAATTTTACCACATAAAAAAGATAAATTATTTCTTACTTTAAGATTGAAATGTTTATATACATTATATTCTGACAATACAAAACTTATGTTAATGGTAGAGTACACTATCCGCATCTAAGATCTGGATTCAACTTTAATTACAAACCATAGCATACATGATTTTGATATTTGAAGGGTACTTGCAGTTAATTCAGTCTTTCCGCATATTTCAAAGGTTATATAAACTAAGGTTTAAAACCCTACACTTTCATCTCAAATATTGGTCTCGAATTAATTGCTGTACCACTAAAGCTTAATCAACGCTGGAAAATTCATTTCATGTGTCAGTGGTTAGATTGTTGATGGGATCCGTGTGCACGTTCCAATGGGCCACCTGCCCTCTCGCCCACCGTTCGATCCTTACTATGATCGACGATGTTGTGCTCGGTGGGAAAGACTTGGTATATCCTTAGAACCCTAACTGTTTCACTCAATCTGCTTTGTCTGTGCAAGGAAAGTTGGCTCTGCAACCATTAGGGTTTGGCATCAGAGTTCGTCGCCCTTTTTTCTTTTGCTAGCACTATAAATTGATTGCGGTATTGCTTCACCATGTGTAACTCGTTTCATTTTGCCCATGATTGGGGTTTTTCTCTGCGTATTTTCTTAATCTTGGATGGAGTATATAATTTGGTTTGTGCCCTTCGGAAGTTTGGTGAACGCTGTCGGTCATGATACCAACGAAAAAGTCCTGGACCAGTTCTAGTTTCTCACGCAGGTAATTCATCTCCTCCAGTCTCATTTTGTTTTCCCAATTTCGGATACTATCTCTTGTTCCTCAATTCACCATTTTATATGCATCAAGTCTTTAATCCCTTTATCCACTTCTAGCGTTTCCCTTCCAGCTCGGTGCTCGGTGATTAGACGGACGATTGAACAATACAAGTAAACGCGGATACTTCGTTTCCTCCCTAGGTTATTTCTGAGCTTGAACTCTGTTTTATTTCCATGTGTTATTATTTTCTATTCTATTTTTTTTTGTGTTTACATGTATTCATAAACCAGAACCCATACTTCCCTCAGGGTCGGAGTTAAATATTCTTTCTTGGTTAACAGTTCTTCTACCTACTTTCAAGTATTTCTATTTCGATTTCCGCCTCGATGCCCAAGTTACTCCGTCTCTCCTCCGGTATACTTGGTGTATACTACGTGGTTTGCCTCAAGAATTAGAAAGCCCGACTGTAGTTCGGCGGTTCTCCTTTAGCTTAGTAAAACTGAGGAAATTTCCTAGTATATGAACTTCAATGTTTGTAAAAATGTTTATAAATATATCACCTGTAATTGTAATGGTCGTATTTTTTGTTGAAAAGGACTCCCTCCGAACCGATGCTTCCGGTTTCGGTGGACTCAGTCATAGCTATGCATTTACTATATTTTGTTTGGACAGTGTTGTTACAGTGTAAACATTTCGGTTCCTTCTTTTTACGAAAAATGCAGATAAACTCTTATATTGGAAATTTGAAAGAAAACTCTCTTATTGTTTTGTATTCATAATGTTGTTTACAATTTATATATGCTGCTATTGTTTTCTAGTTAAAGAATACCATTTTAACTATTCATTGTGGAAATACCGAGCCTCTGGCCGGTCCTTGTATTTCTTATTCTTATTCGACATCTTTCAATGAACTTGGCTTGTTTTCTCTAGTCATTAGATGGTTTCTGTATATCATTAGCTCTTTATAGTTTATGTGTCTCAATAGCTTTTGTTGATGAAAGATCTCATTCCTGTGCCACTGTTTACTTTCCATTTTTTTATTTTTTATTTTTTATTTTTTTAATATCTACACAGGAAATTTGTTTTTGTTCTGCTTAGGTGACCAGACCACCTAAATCTCTTGTCCATGTATAATTAGATTTGAGTAATGACGTGTTCTGGGTTGAGGTTCACCTCGTACCCAGAACCGACAATTAGGTCCTTCAACAATTTTTAAGAAAAAATAGCAGGGTCTTATTAATCGACCATTTACTTTAGATTTTACCATTTATTTTAGTAGTTCAAATGCCTAAATACATTTACTTGCTAATTCCTATTTTACATAGCTTAACAATTTTTCAGTTTGTGCCATAGCAAATTTACTGTTTATAAAGGAAAATAGTGCAGTTACCTCTATATTTACTTAAGGTGACTGTATACCGTTTTCATATTGTACAGTTTCACCTTACACTCATCTTTTCATACTTACAAGTAATTTACAGAGTATACTATTAATTCACAGAACTCTTAATAGCTGCTAATTCATAATTATTCCAGAACTCATTCTTCCATACATTTATCATACACATAATTGTTTTCCTGTAACTAATTAACACATACCTGTGTACAGGTTCCTTAACATCTTTCCTGTTTAAACTTTTCTGAAGTACACATATTCTTATCTGAATTAATAAATTTGCTGATGATGTCTGCCCAACCTTCAAGAGAGGCAATTATGTCCTTCTCTTTCCCACGTGCTCCACACCTGAGAGGTACAGGTTGACAGTAGTTTTTTGTTGTGAACTCAGGACTCTTAGTCCAGTCAGTGCCAAAAATTATCAGGAACGCTGAGTGATTTCCACTAGTCTCTACCAGCTCAGGAAATCCTCCACTCTCTTCCTTAGTCCATGAATAGAACCCTCATTCCTCACTGGGATATGCCTCTTATCCTCAGAGGAACAGGTAACTGTTCAAACTGTCCAACCACCTCCTAGTTCTTGGAATACTTTTACCATCAGCCTTGTTGATTTTTATGTAACTGTTTTTCCATAACCAATTTTATTTTTTTTCATATTAACAACAAAGAAAATAATTTTTTTCCAGAAAACATTAAATGTCTCAGTCTTCTCTTTTAAAATAATAACAAAAAGTCATTTTACTAGTTAACAACTAGTTAATACCAAATGCAGCTGTCACAAATTATCAATAATTATTAGGTGGATGGTAAAGATTTAACCTCCATGAAATATTATAGAATTTTCATAGTAGTATACACAAATCAATGATTGAGATTTAATAATTATATGGAAGGTGTCCCTTTTTTAAATTGGCTAGGTTAGGCATTATCTACCTTTCTCATCTCCATTTGACATTTGTTTGTTTGTTTTTTTTCCATGGGTCAACTTTAACTTAAGAAAAAATAATCATTACACATCTTATTCTAAAATCCCTAGGAAGGTGGGGAGCCACGTGGCACGAATCTAGTTTTTTAAATTTATTAAAAGTAATGGACCATTTTGCTAAATAAAATTTGCTTATATATAAATACATGTTATAAATAATTATGAGGAACTTATCATGGAAGAACTTATTAGAATTGGAATAATCTCAAATCCCTCCGAAATTGGTGGGTGGGGAATCTAATTTTTTAAATTTATTAAAAGTCAATGTTAACTAACTTTATAATACACTACAATTGTTGATAAACATTAAGACTAAGCATATTCCCTTGAGAATCAATCTAGGCACACAATAAAAAAACATAAAAATAAAAATAAGAGTCAAGAGATCTTCATCCACCATAAGTTGAAATAAAAAGTTTTGGGAAATTAAATTAAATTATTATATTTAAAAAAAATAAGCACTATTTAACAAAATTTTCATTAATTTAAAAAAATAAAAATTTGATTATTTAGATAAGTGTGTATATTTTGGAATGGTTTTCATAAATTTTTAATTTAATTATCAATAACTATAAGGTGGATGGTAAGGATTTAACGTCCATGAAAATATGGTTTTGAGAATTTTTTTAATTTAATTATCAATAATTATTAGGTGGATGGTAAGGATTTAACGTCCATGAAATATTCTAGAATTTTCATAGTAGTATACAGAAATCAATGATTGAGATTTAATAATTTTCTACCTTTTTCATCTCCATTTGACATTTTTGGGTCAACTTTAAGAAAAAAATTACACATTTTATTGTAAAATAAAATTTGAGGAACTTATCAAGGAGGAACTTATTAGAATTGGAATAATCTCAAATCCTTAGGAAATTGGTGGATGGAGAGCCATTTGTCATGAATCTAATTTTTTAAATTTAATAAAAGTAATGGACCATTTTGCTAAATAAAATTTTCTTATATATAAATAAATGTTATAAATAATAATGATGAATTTATCATGGAGAAAATTATTAGAATTGAAATAATCTCAAATCCCTAGGAAATTGGTGGGCGGTCATGTGAATCTATTTTTTAAAATTTATTAAAAGTCAATGCAACCTAACAAACTCTATGCTGAGCATATTCCCTTGGAATCAATAGGCACTCAATTAAAAAATAAAAATAAAAGTCAACAAATCCTCATCCACCATAATTTGAAATAAAAAGCTTTTGACAATTAAATTAAATTAATATATTTTTTAAAATAGACATTTTATTACATGAGGGGAAATTTAACAAAATTTTCATTAATTTTAAAAATAAAAAAATTAATTATTTATATAAACTTGTATATTTTGGAATGGTTTTTGGAAAAATCAATGATTGAGATTTATCTCCAAAGTAGGTATGTTTTTTTTTATCCTTTTAATTAAATTAATTAATTAAAAAATGTTATATGATGATGTGATGATGATGGTTAGTGTCCACTGGGACCAATATGAACAAGTGTCATATGAAATGAGTTATGAGTTTTTGGGCATATAGTATTGATAAACCATAGTAACAACCCATGTAAATTATGAAGAAATATATTTAATTGATTTTTAATATCTAAATTAAAATTAAGTTTTTTTTTTTAAATATTTTTGAAAAATAATAATAATGATAATAATAATTTAATTCTAAGATTATGGCTAAATTAAATATTAAATTGATTTAATTTGTAATGATATATATATTTTAATCTTCTTTGAATTTGAACCTATAACATTTTAGCAAAGAAACACATACTCTTAATCGCTGTTATATATATATACTTGTTAATATGAAATTGAAATTTATAATTTCTCCATTCAACAAACAAAACAAATATATGTAAAATAAGCAATTCGATAATGTGTAATTTTTCCAAATTATAAATGCATATCATATACTTTGTAGGTACTCCTTTAAATTAAAATTCTTAAGATAACTCCCATACAAAATTGCTTTAATTAATTATGATAAAGTTCCACTTTCAATGGTGTTCAACTTGAGACGTTATTGAATGGTTATCCTTAACATAAATACTTCTTAACTACGGTTAACTAACATGGTCACTAGTTATTGTTGCACCCACACGAGTTGTGCAAAGGAAACCATAATTACTTCTAGAAATAGGAGAAGGAAATAAAGAAAATGTTAACATCCACTAGGCTAAAGATAGCCCATGGGACCTCTTTTAGAGTGAAAAACTTGAAGAAAAGTATGCACCTCAAGAGATTTAATCCTCTTCAAAATGGATCTATATTGGTTTTATATATGCATATAGTGTGCGTAACTTTTCATTTTTTTAAAATGTATTTTTGAATGTGTAAATGGATACAATTCCTTGAAAGTTTACTTGGATACTTGGATTTTGTAAACCACACTACATAAATTTGCAATTTCAACAAATATTTTCTAGACAAAATTTAAATTTAAATTTAAAAGTCGAATTAATAGCTTCAAATTCATTGAAAATTTATAAAAGGAGATAGCTAAAATTCTTAAAAAAGCCCTTCTTTATGTTGATTGCAGAATATCCTAGAATCTGAAGGTCACTAGAATGAAATATGCCTTTATTTAATCTCACTATCAACACACACTGACCTCATTTCTTATGTGCAATTACATTTTTTGTGGGGCAATTCCCATAAAGACTTATTGTAATGTTTCTCCTCATTACCTTGTATGTTATAGCTTGGATATAATATTTATATAAGATTTTGACATAATGGTATGATTGAAAAAAAATGACCTTAGTCATTTCTTATGTGCAATTACTTTTTTTGTGGGGAAATTCCCATGAAGATTTATTGTAATGTTTCTCCTCATTACCTTGTATGTTATAGCTTGGATATAATATTTATATAAGATTTTGACATAATGGTATGATTGAAAAAAAATGATTTAGCCAGGTGGTTCAAGCAACATCTATGAGACAGACATAGACACAAGTGTGAGACTATTACAATCCTGAAAACATTTCATCTCTTCCATTTTTTATGTTTCATTTGTTGCAACATTTTTGTAATAACATCATAGGCATGTTCAATTACTTCGATGTATCTTTGTACCTTTAGAGACAATTAATAATCAAGTATTATGTTTAAATTACAATGCTCATACAAATATATTTGAAACTTGAAATAATTATTATCTTACTCGATTAAAATTTATTTTTTTATAAAAATTAAACAAATATTTTTTTCAAGTAAAAAATGAGATTTATAATTTTTTTTTGGAAATAAAGAATGATTAAAATCTAGTTCCTAAAATTTACTCAACTTTAATCAAGATGACACGCCATCTCGAATTGTTTAATCGTGTTAAGTATCATGTTGAAATTATAGTGTTAAGTATCATGTTGAAATTATAATGTTTATACCGATACAACTACGAGTTTACTATTATTGTATCTGTTTCCAACAGGTATTATGCATTGGGTTTTTTGTGATGTTGACATTAATTTCTCTATTTGCAATTTCTTTTTTATAATTTTCCATAGTTAAACATTAAAATTTTTTATTGTTTATTTATTTAAATTATTTAAATTTATTTTTCTGATTTCTTATTGGTCCATACTTTAAACATGTTATTGGAAAATGCTTTGTAAATTGTGCTAAAAGTACAATGCATAATTAACAAACATTTAATAACCCAAATCCAAATTTACTTCATAATATTTGAGGCGAAGTTCTCAAGAAAACCATGACAGAAAACTAAATGACCCCGCACGACCAAATCTTTCGATGTAATGACAACCAAGGGAAGAAGGCACGGGAAGAAGCTCCTTCCACCTACCGATGTTTTGTTCAAGTTTAGATAATTAATTTAAAAAATAACTCGTCACAACATCTCAAATGGATGCAACCACTTAATAACCCTAAGAGTCAATATTAATAGTAATTCTATGCAATTTTTCAATGGATGCAATGTAATTAATAACCTTGGGAGTCATAATTAATAATTCGATGCAATGTTTCAATGGACGCAACGTAGTTAATAATTCTCCGCAACGTTTCAATGGATTCAACATAATTAATAATACCGAGAGTTGTAATTAATAACGACATCTGCAAATAAAATTTTTGAAGCCTACAAGTGACGTTCCATTCATACAAATTGTTTGATTTTACCATTAAGTTATTTTCTTGATAATATTTCTATTTATTTAATTAGTAGATTCCTTACACAAATACTTTTATAGGAAAGCTTGGCAGATATTGTGTACAACAGAGGAATATAAACTAATTCAAATAAATGCTTGTAAGGAAGGTTTATTAAAGGCTCGCTTTAAGTTAAATTTGTTTTTGATAGACAATTTTTTTTCATTTTTCAAGGGTTGGAATAAGATATTATGTATCACAACGCAAAGAGTGGAAACTACTTCAAATATATACATTTCCACCAGGACGTATAATTATTAAAAATGAATGTTCTAAAATAAATTCATTTTAATATATTAAACTGGTTTGATAATAGGTTTTGTTGATTATGGATAAAGGTTAATCTTTCAAAATTGTTAGAAACTCAATTTAAACTTCATCTATATATTTGGGTTATTTATTTAAATTTTATATATTTAATTAAAGCATTTTTATTTTATGTTAAGGTATTTTATTTTATATAATATTTCAAAAATATATATAGTATTAGGTTATTATTATGCGTGCCTAATTTTTAATATAAAATTTAATTATTTTATATATATATTTTTTTATTTTATTGATTAAAAATTTATAAACTCAACACTAAAATCTATTATCCAATTTTTTAACTTTTTTTTTTTAATATCACATTACAATAATTAGATCCTCAAACCAGAAATTTTAGTGTATTTTTTTTCCTAAGTGAGATATGAAAACTCTATATGTCATTTTAAACTTATAATCAATAAAGCAATTTTACCAAGCAAAAACACAACAATCCTTACATTTGACTTATATGCTTATTACTGAATAGCAAATATATTATTGAATTTTAGTTCTAGTATAGCATAAATTTTGTCTATACAATATTAGCTCATGGTAGAGCAACAAAAGCTATTTACAATTCAAATTTTTCCATAATAATTTAAGCTTAAATTTCCATGGCTAATAATATTATTTAATGCATATATTAATTATTTTTAGAATTAATATTTTTTTAAATGTGGATTGTATTAAAATGACTTTACATTATATTTTAGCTCATTCTTAAAATAAAATAAAATTTATATACTATATAATTAACTTACTTTTACTTAATTGTACATAATTTTAAATTCATAAATACATGTATTATTTTTTTAAATAATTTTTTAGAACATGGCTGAGTTGAAATAAATAAATAAGTTAAATATTAATTACATTTAACCAATACTAATTACATAATAACAATACAAAATAAATTAGTAATTAAATTAAACTAAGTAGCAAGAACTAAAAATAAAATTAAATATTTATTTAAAAATAAAAGTAAATTTTTATAGTATAGAAGATGTATAAATATCATGCAAATTAAATTTATAAGAACTTTATCATACCTAAATATTATAAAAAAAATTATTGATAATAATAATTTAAGTGGAAACTTATTTTAAAAAATAATTTATTATATTTATTTATCATAATTTACTAAATTTACATTAATAAAAATTATATAAATTAAGAGTATTTTGCAATTGCAGTTCAATATTTAATAGTAGAAAATAATAAATAAACAAACTATTAGCACAAATAATTTAAACGTAACTATAATATATTTATAATTAGTTAATCTATGATTGAGCATTTTAAACGTAATAGATTCCAATCTTAAAGTGTTATCCATATGTTCTTACTAAGTGAATTAACAAGGCACTGAAAACAATTACTCATAAACATACTCAAACTCAAATTGTAACATTTCTATATTTACATTAAGGGGCAGGTAATAGCTACCTTGTAGCCTTGTTTAATTAAGAGTAAGTTAAAGTTATCCCAAAACTATTATGCATAGAGTATTGGTTTGTTTATTTAATATAATATATATATTTTTTTATTAAATAGATGTAAGATTAATATGTTTATTTTAAAAAATATATATGTTAATTATTAGAATGGTAAAAAAAATATTATTATAAAGAAAAATATAGTGGGAAAAAAATATTTTAATTAAAGGAAAAAAAACGAAATAGAAAGTTGCTCAATTATGTGATTATTAGTTTTTTAAGATAAAAATAAAGTCAAGAATTTTATAAAAAAGAGAATATAAGATTTTTTTACAAAATGTAAAGTAAAGGTTTTAGTTTGAATAGTTTGGTGAATAATTTATTTTTATAGTTATGGGTTTTAATATTTGAAGACTTATTGTAATTAGTTTATTAATAACATTTATGAAATAATTATATTTATGTCATTTATATGATGAAAATTATTAATTTTCTAAAAATTATTATTAAAAAATACAAAACTTATAAAAGAAATTTATTTTAATACTTTTAGTCTTATGTAAAAATTATATAGATTTTAATATAATATAGGCAAAAATTAAATTTTATATAGAAAATAATAATAATATTCTATTAAAATTACTAAATATGTATTTAAGTGATATATATGATTTTAAAATACATTTAAATTTAAAAAAAAATTATAAGATTTGTAATTAAAAAAAATATTATTATAAAATAATTAATATATATATATATATATATATATATTTTGTCTACTCCTATATTGATACAATTTTTTTTTTTTTTTACAAAGAGGCAGTGGCCTCGAGAAGTCTAGCCCAGAGATGCGGCATACACTCATTACATAGCTGAAGATTGACCAAAATAACTAGCTGAAAACTGACCAGAAGAACTTCAAAGACCATGACCATGTCTAGCCCAGAGATGCTGCATTCGCCCATAACAAAACTGAAAACTAACCAGAGGTACTTCAAAGACCAGAACAGATTGACTGGGCCCATACAAATAGACAGGTAGGCGCTGCCCATTTCAAAACTAAGTTCTGACCCATTGAACTGCTGTAACCATAACAGAAATGCAAAGACACAAACAGTAGAATGCCGCCCACGCAGGGGAAATCAGCAGTTGAACCTTAGTGAAAAGTGTGAGCATGAGAACTGAAGAGCATATAACGACTGTAAAACAAGAGAGAATTGAGCCCAATTCAAGCAACAGGGAATCAAAAACCTTTGAACGTAGACTTGGTTAAGATTCATGAGAGGTGGAAGGCGACTCTTAAATGATGCGGCATGCATATTTGTAGGGGTCTTCTTCCTCAGTAGGATGGCCCTCCTTGCTTATAAAACCGCCACTAGTTTGGACGCTCGGACCAGCTTGAAAGCTCACGTCCTGGGTTGCAGTGCCACTAGGATCCTTACTCTACTTGTTGTCAATCTGAGAAGTACCATGCTTGTCTTCCACCCTCGTCTCCAGAGTCACCCCTGGAGTCGCAAAAACCAAACCAGAAGAGTCCTCACGAAGCTCAATGGTAACTATAGCTATGAAGGAGGAATTGCTGAAAGTGTAGGGGAATTGAAAACGAGCGGTATGAGATTGAGTAGGGGAGGAGAGATGAGAGCATGCAGCTGGATTTTTCTACCCTCGACCCCGTCCACGACCACTCCTAGTATCGGGGTGGCGGTCAGAGTAGAAATCTGAGGAGTAAGATGAGGAGTCAGAAGTAGAGGAGGAGGGCTGGCGGATCACATGCCCACGAGAACTTCCCCTCCTGCAGCGCATTCTCTGGCGCAATCTTGGCATGATGTAAAGAACAAGAGGTGCAGAACAATCAGTAGTGTTGTGGAGGGAGGGGGGGGGGGCTGAGGGAGGTCGAGCTTCAGCCCGCAAAGGAGCACTGGAGAAGACTGAGGACGAAAGATGTCTGAGTTTGCAGAAAGGACTTTGTGAAACGTGAAATCCTGGCAACAAATCGACGCAGCATTCCAGAACACAACGTTTCCTAGTGTTGGTCCGAGAGCGAGGCTCTGCAGTAGCAAGGGAACAACTTGAGCGCAGGGGAGGAGCATGAATGAAACCTTGGAGAGGCGCCATGACAGAAGAACTTGCAGGCTAGTGTCGAGGGATGAGCTGCATTAACGCAACATTGAAGATGGACGCATATGAAATAAAGACGAGCATCACGTGAGGCCGGATGGCGGTGGTAATAGGCCAGGCGCCACCCCACCGTGCCACCCACGTACAGAACACATATTTACACACCTGCATCCGGGATATTATAAAATAAAATATTATTAAGTGAATATTTCTTTAAATAAAAAGATGAGCCAAATTTAACTTTCCAAATAAAGCATTGACTACACCTTAATTCAAAGGGATATTATCCCACTTAAATAAAATATATATATATATATATATATATATATATATATATATATATATATATATATATATATATATATATATATTATTTTATAAATAAAAAAATATTATTTAATAAATTTATATAATTTTTTTTTAATAATAAATAAAATTATATGGGCTTAGAATAGATGGTGATAGGGAGACATTTAGTAGTGTAAAGGTCATTGTCTTAGTGCGTAAAAATCTAGTCATGATAAGGGTTAATGTGTCACTGTTTAGAACCTTAGTGCTCATGCTAAGGGTTAGTGTGGCCCAGGCCAAGTGTAATCAATGGGTGATTTTGACAACTTAGATGCACTTGGGTGGCGACTACTCAAACCATAGATTAGTCATGAAATCATCTCAAGGCTCACTTAGACTAGCAAACTATATATATATATATATATATATATATATATATATATATATATATATATATATATATATATATATATATATATATATATATATATATATATATATATATATATATATATATATATATATATATATATATTTGAGCAAACTTAAGCGTTTTTATAACGTACAACCTTAAATTAAAAGCAATACACCCTATCCTATTCTCCTTATAGAAGTGGGTCTTTCCCCTATCGAGAGCCTAGCTATGACTAGGCTTCTGTTGTACAAGCCCAAGCTCAATAACATAGGAGACCATAGACTTCCTAAGCTAGCTTGAAATTCCAGCCAAAATCACCTAAGGCTTAAACGAGGTTGGTATAAAGACACCAGGGCATGGTTAAAACATTGGGAGATCGACGAGAATGTTGCATTGCAAAACATTAATAACATTAAAAAAATTGTTACTTCTAAGTTCAAATAAAAAATGTGGTGTGAGAAAGATCTAATAGCTAAAAGAAAATTAAGGTATTATAAGGAGGTCATCAACCTCACTTTAAAAGATCAGAAGTATCTCTCTATTTTAACTAGTTCAAAGAAGAAAATTAATATATCCAAGATTAGAATGAACTCTCATGAGCTCCATAGTGAAACAGGTCGTTGGACAATTCCTAAAACACCATGGATGGAAAGGATTTGCCATCTCTGTGAGAATATGAACATCGAGGATGAAAATCACTTCCTCTTAGAGTGCCCCGCGTACAACCACATTAGAGCTCAATTTCATAATCTTTGTTGCAATACTAACCTTCCTAGCCTTTTAAGATGTCAAAATTATAGTGAGCTCGGGAGGCTTCTCTCCAAGATTTTTGAGCATAGGAATAAAATCTTAAATCAAATTAAATAACTCTCTTCTTTAGGTCCCATAATGAAAGATTGGTCCGCGGACGTTAACCATCATCATCATCATCATCATCATCATATATATATATATATATATATATATATATATATATATATATATATATATATATATATATATATATATATATATATATATATATATATATATATATATATATATATATAATTTGAGTCCTAAGATGATTGGCATGGCTTGAGTAGCCTAGGGGTATAAATTTGATAAGCACTTCTTTTTTTTGTAAATTTTTCATATATTTCTAAAGATTAGTCTTTGCAAAAAACATTTATGATAATGTTTACAAAAAACACAAATTGTCACCACGAGACCCATAGATTAAATACAAAGTAGATTTGTTAGTCCAAGATGATTACTAGTCATGTGGCAGAAGAGTTAGCGTGTGGAGAGGTTGGAGCTAGAACGTTGATAATTGTCGACACGTCATGGTTTTCATTTGATTCAGTGTCTAAATCGGAGACCACATAATGTTCCATTTGAGATAGTCTCACCACTATATCATCTAGATTTTATTTCCTGTCTCGAAGAATTCATTTTATCTCTTCCTGGCCCGCAAACAACTTGTAATTTTCAATTTCCTTGTCTTTGATGACCATACTGAGCAGAGTTTCCAGCTGATGATGAAGGGTGATGGAGTGAAGGAAATGAAACCTTCTCTTGTGAAAATTTCTTGGGCTTAGTGTTGAGAAGTGTAGCAAGAAAGGCTCAATTTGACTTTGCCTTAGTCAAATTAAGAAAATTCAAAATTTCCACATCAACAGAAAACTTGGAGGAAGTTAATTGAGGTGACATGGCTCTTGTCACTCAGTTAGCTTAGTAAATTCAATTTAGAGGGTTTGGAGTTCAGTTACGCATGTGTGATTTCTAATTTGTAGCAATCTAGTTCAATTATTTCCAGTTGTACTCAGTTAAACTAGTTCTCACTCTTTATAGAACTAGTTGGAGGTCAGTTGTGTAGTGGGACAATAGTCTAACTCAGTGATCATATAGTTAATTGATCAATCAACTCAAAACATCTAGTGCATGCTAGAAATTCAAGTTCCTTAGCTGTGGTGGATATTCCAAGGCAGTATAGCATCACTTCAAGACTAGCCTTGAGTAGCCTAGGGGTATAAATTTGATAGACACTTATTTTTTTTGTAAATTTTCCATAGATTTCTAAATATTAGTCTTTGAAAAAAAAACATTTATGATAACTTTTACAAAAAACACAAATTTTCACCATGAGATCCATAGACTAAACGTAAAGTGGATTTGTTACTCCAAGATGATTGTTGGTGATGTGGCAGAAGAGTTAGCGTGTGGAGAGGTTGGATCTGGATCGTTGATAACTACTAGCAAGTCACGATGTTCATTTGATTCAGTGTCTAAATCAGAGACCACATAGTGTTCCATTCGAGATAGTCTTACCACTATATCATCCAGATTATATCCGATGTCTTGAAGAATTCATTTTATTTCCTCCTAACTCGCAAACAAATTGTAATTGTCAATTTTCTTGTATTTTATTACCATACTTAGAAGAGTTTCTAGTTAACAATGATGGGCGATGGAGTGAAGGAAATGTAACCTTCTCTTGGGAAACTTTCCTCGGCCTCGTGTTGAAAAGTGTAGCAAGAAAGGCTCAATTTGACATTTGCCTTGGCAAATTGAGAAAATTCAAAATTTCCACATTAGCAAACAACTTGGAGGCAGTTAATTGAGGTGACATGGCTCTTGTTACTCAGTTAGCTCGGTAAATTCAAGTTAGAGGGCTTGGATTTCAATTATGCATGTGTGATTGCTAATTTGTAGCAATCTAGTTCAGTTATTTCTAGTTGTACTCAGTTAAACTAGTTCTCACTGTTAATAGAACTAGTTGGAGGTCAGTTGTGTAGTGGGACAATAGTATAACTCAGTGATCATCCAGTTAACTAATCAATCAACTCAAAATAGCTAGTGCATGCAAGAAATTCAATTTCCTCGGTTGTGGTGGATATTCCAATGCATTTTAACATCAGTTCAAGACTAGTCTTGAGTGTACAAGTGTTGCATCTAGTCAAAGATCAATCCTTGGGAATTGTTCAATCAATTGGAGGAAATTTCCTAAAAAATAGGGGCCTAATTCCTCAGGATTTACGCAAGGAAATAGGAGCTCAGGTGGAGGAAAAAATTAACTAAGTCTGGGTGAGAGCTCCTCATTGAGCAGAGAGAAAGGTTATTCACTTCAGGTTGTACTTAGAGTAGACAAGCAATTGTAATAAATTATCTATTCATCTGATTAACGCAAGTAGGATTAAGGACCAGTTGGTTTCCCCTAGATAAATATGTGTACTTGTGTATGTGATTGATGCATGTTTTGAATTTTGTTTTAAATTGTGAATTAATTTCCACAGAGTAGTAGAGTAGAATTGTGTCTCTTGATTTAGATTAAATTTCTTGAGCAATTGCATTTCTATCACCATATTTCTACATGCATTGTGTCTCTTGAGATTTACATTAAATTGATTTAGATTATTATTTTTTTAAAATAAAAATGGAGTAAAGGTTATTTAGAAGAATTTTATAAAAAAAAGATATAATATTTTTTTTACAAAATGTAAATATTTTAGTTTGTGTGGTTTGGTGAATAATTTATTTCCATATCTATATGGGTTTTAGTATTTAAAGACTTGTCGTAACTAGTCTGATAGTAACATTTGTGAAATAATTCTATGTGTATCACCCATATGATAGAAATTACTGATTTTCTAAAATTCTCATTCGAATTTATTATTAAAAAAAATTACAAAAATTATAAAAGAAATTTGTTTTAAAACTTTAAATGTTTAATTAAGAAGTGCATACAAAGTCAACATCTATACTAGGAATATATTAGGTGTTATTATGAATTTAATATAATAGTTAAATATATATGTATTTTAATATATTATAAAAATTAAATTAATATAAAAATAATAATAATATTCTATTAAATCACATTTAATTAAAAATTACAAAATTATAAAAGAAATTTGTTTAAAAACTTTAAAATGTTTAATTAAGAAGTGCATACAAAGTCAATAGGAATACATATTTTTAGATATAAGTATTATGAAATTTAATATATAGTTAAATATATATGTATTTTAATATATTATAGGTAAAAATTAAATTGTATATAAAAAATAATAATAATATTCTATTAAAATCACATTTAATTAAAAATTACAAAAATTATAAAAGAAATTTGTTTTAAAACTTTAAATATTTAATTAAGAAGTGCATACAAAGTCAACATCTATACCAGGAACTCTAATGAGCTCAGTAGTGAAAGAGGTCATTGGACAGTTCCTAAAACACCATGGATGGAAAGGATCTGCCATCTCTGTGAAAATATGAACATCGAGGATGAAAATCACTTCTTCTTAGAGTGCCCTACTTACAGCCACATTAGATCTCAATTTCATAATATTTGTTGCAACACTGAGCTTCCTAGCGTTTTAAGATGTCAAAATTATAGTGAGCTGGGGAGGCATCTCTCCAAGATTTTTGAGCATAGGAATAAAATCTTAAATCAAACTTAATAATTAGTTTCTTTAGGTCCGATAGACCAAATATTGGTCTCAGTGGACGTTAACCATCATCATAATCATAATCATTATGAAATTTAATATGTTATATGTAGTTAAATATATATAGATTTTAATATATTATAAGTAAAAAATAAATTGTACATAAAAAATAAAAATAATATTCTATTAAAATCACATTTAATTAACATAAATGACGTAATTAAAAAAAATATAGTATAAAGTAAAATATTATTAAGTGAATATTTCTCTAAATTGAAAGAAGGGTCAAATTTAGCTTCCAAATAAACCATTGAGAAAGCGTTAATTCAAATTGCTATTATCCCACTTAAATACGAAAAAAAATGTTATTTTATAAATAGAATAATTTTATAAAAAAATTGATTTCCTTAATAATCACATATGATTATGAATTGTGTGTTTCGAACCAACCAGTGTGGTTCATTATTAGGACAAGATGAGAAATCTAATAAAGAGATAGGTCTAAAAATATGGAGAGAGGATCCAACTTGCTGTTAAGGAATAACAACTAGAATGAGAGAAATTATAAAAATGAAATATTTTATTGTTATATTATATTTAATTTAGTTTAATTAATTAATAATTATAATGTATTTTGCTATTATATTATAATTTCAAAATTAAAATAATAAGGAAGGATTCAAGAAGTTATTTTTTATTAATAATAAAAGAAGAAGAAGGATATTAATAATCTAGGAAATATATCTAATAAGGATCCTATGAAAATTATTATTATTATTATTATTATTATTATTTGATTTGATTTTTTTAATTTTTTATCTTATATCAAATTCAATAAATATAATATTTATTTATTTATTATTATTTTTTAATTAAGTATTTGTTAAGATGGTAATAATGAATATCTTTATTATTTTATTATTTTAATATTAATTGTTTTATTTTATTATTTTATTATCCAAGGTTGAAGGAGCGTTTTAAAAAGAGTAACAATACAAATAATAAAAAATATATATATAATTTAAGGGATCAAAAAATGGGGGTAAAAATACCAAGGAAATCATAAAAAAAGAATAAACAAGAGAAAAGAGGGGAGAGACGCTAAGGCTAAAAAACGACTAAGGATGAAGGGCCATAATCCAACATTTACTAACACTCCATCCATAATCTCTATTCAAGTTAACAGGCCTTTTCTAAATTTCTAACACTTCCCTCAACTTACAGTGATGAAAATGGTCAATCTTAGCAATTACCTTAGCTTCTTCGATGCAAATGTAATGCTTCGCCTTTTCCGAGTGTTCTGCTAAGGTAGAGGAGCGTGACCTACCATGTTTAAAGTCCGTCACGTGCTCATGGATCCTCTGATTAATGGAATGACCAGTTTCACAAGTGTATGGAACCCCACAGGAGCAAGGAATAAGGTAAACACCTTTACCTTCCCTAGGGCTTACTAGGTCTTTAACCAAATTTTAGAGAACTCTGAATAGTATAGAGGGGCTTGAACGTCAAAGAAACATTATGTTTCTTGAGGATTCTAGCGATCTTATCAGTATTCCCTTGAATAAATGGGAGGTGAACCCCAGATAACCACTCACTAGAATCTTTTTTATTCCTAGGACCTTTTTCCGCTTTTTGAGACGTTCTAAGGCCAACAAACTTGTTGTAGCCGTTCTTATTGAAAACACTCAGGAGGTGGGATTTTTCTCCTTCGAGATGTTGATCATTTGAGACTCTTAATGCTTTGGTCGCTAAGGTGTTGAGAACTCCTAGCTTTTGAGCTGGGAAATGATGAGAACTAGCATGAAGATATTACTCTGTGTGCGTTTTCTTTCTAAAGACCTGATGAGAAAAAGAACCATCATCATTTCTAGAAATAAGAACGTCAAGAAAAGGCAGGCGATCATCAACTTCACATTCCATAGTGAAATTTATGGAGTCTGACTAGTTGTTCAGATGGCTGGAGAAATTTTCCAAATTCTACTTGCCATGAGGCCATACAATGCAAGCGTCATCTATGAACCTTCTCCAAATTTTGGGTTGGAAAAGGGCTGAGGAGAGGACCTTAGATTCAAAGTCCTCCATGAAAATATTAGCCACAACAGGGGATAGGGAGGAACCCATGGCCACACCACAGGTTTTCTCATAGAATTCACCTTCGAAATTGAAGAAGGTTGAGGTGAGACAAATCTCAACCAGATGGGCAGTATCAGGATCAATGATTCGATTGATGACATCCATAGCCTCATTAATGGGAATACAAGTGTATAATGAAACCACATTAAAACTTACAAGTTTGTCACTAAGATCCATTCTAATTCCTTTCAACTCAGTAATAAAGGAGGATAAGTCTTTGACATAGGAGTCAATTCGACCAATAAGAGGTTTAAGCTTATTAGCTAAAACTTTAGCTAGAAGGTAAGATGGACCCCCAATGGTGTTGAAAATGGGGCGAATACCATCTTAAGATTTTCATTATTACCATCTTAACGAATGCTTAATTAAAAAAACTAATAATAAACTAATAAATTATTATTATGTTTATTGAATTTGATATAATAAAAAAATCAAATAAATAATAATAATAATAATAATAATTTTCATGGGATCCTTATTAGATATATTTCCTAGATTATTAATATCCTTATTTTATTTTATTTATTTTATTAATATAAAATAACTTCTTGAACCCTCTCTTATTATTTTAATTATGAAATTGTAATATAATAAAAAAATACATTATAATTATTAACTAGTTAAACTAAATTAAATATAATATAACAACAAATTATTTAATAAATTATTTCATTTTTATAATTTCTCTCTCTCAGTCAAACTAGTTGTTATTCCTTAATGACTAGTTGGATCCTCTCTCCATCTTTTAAACTATCTCCTGATCTGATTTCTCATCTTGTCCTGAAGATGAACCAGACTAGTTGGTTCGAAAAGCGTTGACAATTCATGATAATATGTGATTATTACCAAAAGTAGTTTTTTACAAATTATGGATCACATTCCAAGAATAATTTTATTTTAAAATTTTCAATAATTAATTTTTAATAATAAATAAAATTATATGTGCATAGAATAGATAGTGATAGGGAGACACTTTGTAGCGTAAAGGTCATTGTTTCTATCCTTAGTGCGTAAAAATCCAATGATGATAAGGGTTAGTGTGACCTAGGCAAGGTGACTCGTGCAAGGTGCAATTTTTGGGTGATTTTGAAAACTTAGATGCACTTGGGTTGCGACTACTCAAGCCATAGGTTAGTCGTGCAATCATCTGAGGGCTCACTTAAACTCTTAAGATGATTGACATGCTTAACTTGTGGCGTGAGTATATATATATATACTCACGCCACAGGTTAAGCATGTCAATTGTGTTATATATATATATATATACCCGCCACACTGACATGCTTAATTTATAGCGTGAGTATATATATATAATCACGCCACAAGTTAAGCATGTCAATCATCTTAAGAGTTTAAGTGAGCCCTGAGATGATTGACATGCCTAACTTGTGGCTTGAGTAGCCTTGGGGTATAAATTTGATAGTCACTCTTTTTTTTTTATATAAAATTTCCACATATTTCTATTGATTATCCAGAAAACATTTTACTTTGCAAACTTTTCAAAAGAAAACCTTCATAATATTTTCAAATGACTTGGTAAATCTTGATTTCCCCAAGTTTTGGCATAAGTTTTTTCAAAAACTAAAAACTACCTATAGCTAAAACTAAGATTCAACAAGATCAAAGTTTTTGACAACTAATTCTTCTTCTTTTCCATCCTACCAAAACTATGAAAAGTACCAAAATACATGTATTCCTTCTAAATATTAGTCTTTGCAAAAAAAATAAAAATTTATGATAATGTTGGGAAAAAATACTGAGGGGTGTGGGTGGTGGAGGTGAATAAGTTTTTTTAAAACTTACTTAAACTTTTCTTTTCTTATTCATATTTCTATACACGACTTTACTGAAAGAAACCTGTGTATATACGTGATTGTTATGCAGACAACTAGCATATATCCAATCAACTTAATTTTTAGTTAATTAATCATCTGTTTAACTTGCACCAATGTATCAATACTTCATTAAGCATTAATTAAATAGTAACCATGTGCATTAAGAACAAAATAAACCGTCACACAAAAGAAACACAAGTGAACACCAGGATTTTTAGGTGGAAACCCAATGTGGGGAGGGGGTGGAGGTGAATCAGTATTTTTAAAACTCACTTAAAATTTTATTTTCTTATTCATAGTTATGTACGTGACTTTACTGAAAGAAACCTGTGTATATACGTGATTGTTATGCAGATAACTAGCATATATCTAATCAACTTAATTTTTAGTTAATTCATCATCTGTTTAACATGCACTAGTGTATCAATACTTCATTAAGCATTAATTAAACAATAACCATGTGCATTAAGAACAAAATAAACCATCAACAAAAGAAACACATGTGAACACCAGGATTTTTAGGTGGAAACCCAATGTGGGAGAAAATCAACGTTGTTGTCGTCTTTGTCTTCTTTTTATTATAAAGAACTCTTCTTACAATTTTGCATTGGTGGATATTCATACAAGCACGCAAGCACCCACCTGCAGAAGGTTACAACCTTATCTCGTTATCTAACCTTATCTCATTATCCAACACCCATTGGAAGGGAGCTCCAACCCCCTTATATTGTTTACCGAAACCCACTTAAAGGGAGCTCCTACCCCTTGATATGATTTACCAGCTACCACTGGAAGGAAGTTTCGACTCCCTCATTGAAGGCTCCAACCCTCAGCACCACCGTGGACCATGCTTCACAAATTTTCACATTGGATCCACCTAATACAAAACATCAAAAATGATTCCCAAATCAATCAACTTATTCTCAAACAACCAAAGCAATTCGAACACTATAAACATAATACCAATACTGAACTCAAACACTGCATCAACTCACTAAACCAACTGAAAACGATGATCAATAAAATGTCAGAATATATATGCTACTTTACTTTATCAAATCTGCGTGTATACATGACTTCCTTGAAGAATACCTGCATATAAATCTCAAAACATTGAACCCCGAAACTGAATCACTGTCATTCTAAAACAAACACTATGTTATGCACTGAACCACTGAATCATTCTAAAAGAATCAAAGAACCATCACAGATCTTCATAGAACTAGAAACATCATCACTCTTCAATCAATCAATTCAACTTCATACATCACTGTTAAACCCAAATCATCAAGTAAGGCTTCATTGTCAGACAACAGAAACACAACAAGACCAACTAGACTAATCAAACATCTTATTCAACAAAACCCTAGTTTATATATGCACTTTCCATAAAACACTCTCGCGTGTATACACTCTTTTCAGTAATCAAATCCATGTACAAATCTGTCCAAAGTGCAGAATCGACATGTGACTTACTAGAATGAGACCCGCGTATGTACGTGTCTTTCAGGTTATCAAACCTGCATATGCACGCGCCTTTCAGGTTATCAAACCCACGTATAGATCTACAATTATTGAATCATTCCTTCATTGCACATCATACCTTCAGACAAACCCATCTCTCGGTATATAAGAAAACATACGTCAAAACATTATCATCACTAAACAAATTAGCCCATAAGCAAATTATCAATGTATAGTCATTTCATATCTATTGGATTTGATCCATCATCAAATTCTTGGGTGCATAATTAGTTTCAAATAAAACAATTCATCAAAATACCATTACATGGAAACTTGCTTCATATCTAACTATTCATGAAATATTCATCACTTGCACACACAAAAAAAAATTGATCTTCATCTCCCTATATAGCTTAGGCCTTATCCAATACCACAAGTCAAAACCAAACTAATGTCGATGGTATTCCTTTATGGGATCAAAAAATCGTTGTTGCACTCATTACTATGGGCCACTACCATGGTAAAGACCCCTGGTATTTATAATAGCATGGTGTGGAAACTGTACACGACTTTTCTTCATCAAACCTACGTACATACACGACTTTGCTTCACATAGAATGCGTATACATGACTTATCTTCATCATACCTGTGTATGTACGCGAATTTTCTTCATATAAATTGTGTATACTTCCTCAAAGTTTACCTTCATCATTCCTCTGTCACTGATTGGTATTTATTTATCTATCTCTTCGTCATATCTGAACTGGCCTGTATACTCATATTTCTACCATCATGCTGACTTATTTACCAAGTAGGTTGACATCAAGGACAACACATACTCATCCTGCTACAAGTAGGTTTCCGTTAAGGACAACACATTAGTCATAATTCCAACAATATCCCCCTTTGGACTTGATGGCAACCACTTTGGTGTTTGGTCACCTCAGCCTGAAAATACTTGTAAAACACATCAAGTTAAGCACCAATATTTTCAAACACCAAGTTAATCTCCCCCTTTGACATCAAGGTAAAATGGATGAACAATGTTGAATGAAGGCTTCTTGCCCCCTTTCTCAATATGAGCACTGTAGATTTGATTTGTTGAATATGAATATTGAATACTAATCATGCTCCCCTTGAGCATATGTTGAATCTTCTGGAAGATTTTTAATAAAGTACATTACTTTATGACTCAACCAAATATGACCTTTTCGATCACCAAGGACTCATGCTTATATTGATCACCCAACATAGTGGGTTTACATATTTGACTCAACATTACATCAAATTTCCATCATGGGATTACATACATAATTGACTTGACCCCAATAATTCAAACATGACTGAATATTACAATTATTACATCATAAGTCTTTACATGACCTTTACATCAAGAGACAAATATGACATTTATGACTCAAAAGGGCCTCAATAGTGAGGTATTAAGAACAATATAGTCTTCAACAATCATCATATACCATATAAGATCTATACCATAAGCATATGACAACAACAAAATGAGAAATAACATGCATATTTTCAATATCATCAACCTGTTACCAAGTATGCAACATCAACATCATAAGGTTTTTCTGTAGAGATCAATTATTAACTCATCATCTTGACCTCATCAAGTTCAACTTCCTCTTTCCCTTTGGAGGAATAGCCTCAATCCATTTTCATCAAAGAAACATATATTTTCATGCATCAACAACATATGTGAGAACCAACCATATGTCATGTCTCCAAGTATCATCCAACAGATATAGCACTAAAATATCAATAACCATATCTTCACAAAACCATTTGCATCATATCATGTACATGTAGCATGTATAAGCACCATAGCCATCATCCATGACAATAACATCATCATCAAATAATAATTCCTTTTCCAAGGAAAAATTCGTAATTTTATTGATGAAAACAAAATTACATGTTAAATGTGCTGGTAATTGTAAATAAAGACAGACTGTGAAGTTGCAAGTAAAACCTATAGTACATGGGGAGATAAATTAAGTTTTTCTCCCTTTATTCTTTTCTACCTTCCACCAAGAACCTTGTGTTTGCGTGGCCGAGATAAGGGCGAGATGAGTATATTCAGTGATTGATCCATTGTCCTTGTCTGAATCTAAGGTGTCTGAGCTGTGTTGTCGTTTATTCCCACCTGTGTATGGTGCCCCAAGGTCCATTTTTGGCTGAAACTTGGAGGTAATGTCGAAAGGGTCTTGCATATCCTGTTCCTTTGTCTTTGGTTCAGTGGTTGTTTGATTGTTCTCATTTGGATTGAGGACATCCTCTTCTTCATTTGTCTCTTGTTCTGGTTCACTTGAGGGAAATTTCCATCCTTTGTTGGTTTTCCCTGTCTTCTTCTTTTTTATGTTATCTCTTTTTGATTTTGTGCATTTATTTTGCATATGATCGATGTTCCTACATATTTGACATCTGAATGCAGTATTTTCGAAGTCAATATGCTGTTTCCATTTATGTTGTTTGTGTATCATTTGTATGTGTTATGGTAGCCCTTTACTAAGATCCACCTCCACACAGATTCGTGAAAAAGTGTAGACACGCTCCTCCAAGCGTTGTGTGTCTGTTTTGATATATCTCAGAATGGTTTTTCCTATGTATTCTAAAACACTTTCATTCCAAAAATGAAGAGGAAGGTTGTAAGGCCGGACCTAAACAGACATTTTGGTCACTTCCATGGCATTTACATCGAAATCCGGGAACCAAGGTGTGATGAAAATCCTAGTATATCCCCAAAACCACGGTCCCTCCCTAAGGATGATGTCTCTGGCCTCTGAAGATGAAAATTTACCGATGAAAAAACCCCTTTGAACAGAGGTGGATCTCACAGTCCATAATCCATTTGGTGAATATCCAATGAAAGAGCTCCATCAGTTTGGGCCAGAAGTTGTTAAATCTACAGGTTATCACTTGAGATTCAAAGGAAGTTCAGTGTTCATCTATCTCTAGAATCTCTATGTTCAGTTCTGGAACGAAATTCAATTTCTCCACATTATATGGTTTGGGTGCATTGTCAGCTGGTTCCATTGGAATAACCGCTTTGTTTTTCCACTGTAAAATGTTCTTGTATGAGGGACCTTTCGGGAGGTCAAGTTTTGGAGTGTTGGTACCCCTTGCAGATCCTTGTGTTCTGTGTTGTTCAGTTGTGTCGCCCCTCAGTCTCAGATTGAGAAAGATGGTGGAGCCAAAACATATGGAATAATATTTTAATGAGCCAGAGTCTTGGAGGGATCTACCACTGTGTATTAAATATTGCAGATGACTAGGGTAACAAGATACATGACTAATAATTTGTTTCAAATATACCACCCCATCATTTTATTGGGCCCATATTAATATATTGTTCCCCATAGAGGGCTTAATAAAAATCTGAAAACGAACAAGGCTTACCTTATTGCCGATGATAGTTGTGATGTCTTCCATGGGTGACGAATTTGGTTGCAAAGGCCAGGTCCGTAGAGGGCTAGGTGACATGGTGCAACTGTATGAAATGGTGGGAGACATGGCGATGTCGGCAAGCGATAAGCACTGAATATCATAGTTGCCAAATAAACCCAATACGCACCTAGTCCCCGGGGGGAAGCTGTGTGCCTTACCCAACCAAGAGTCCTCTGGCCCCCACATTGGGCAGTTCTGCAGGAGGTCATGGAAAATAACCAGATGCAAACACCAGCTCACAGTGATTGGAGTGCCCCTATAGGATCGAATCCAGAGTATAAAATCATGTCTTGAGCGAACAGACAAAGCCGACCAAGGGGTGAGGCCAAATAGAGCGTAGGGGAGGCAGGATGAGGCCACAGTGGGATATGTAGGGCCACAAATATAGTCTAGAAACAATGTATCAACGGGGGGGGGAGATCCCCGAAATGCTTTCCATCTGAGGTGTAGACCCAAGAGGCTGCCAACAAGCTTCCTTAGTGTCCAATGCAGGAAACCCTAACCACCATGGAAATCGTCACATAGCTCATTTCCAAATATTTGATCACTATACTCCCTTAGAATAGAGTCCTTCATCATCAAATAATCATATTAAGGTCTACATGTTCTTTACACAAGAAGAACAACAATCCACAACATATCATACATACATGCATCATCACTAGAGAGTTTTCCATCATTCCACATCTGATAAGCATCATCAATAATTAGCAACTCATGCATCATTATTAAAAAAACTTTAGCAACATCACCAATGATAAGCATCATTATGCATTATTAGAAACATAAAAAATGCTCCCCCTGAACTTGTGCCAAATTTTTATTTTCAAGTCCGATCATATCAACTCATCCATCAATAAGGATATAAAAATAACTTCAATAATCAATAAAATCATCAAATGACATATTGTATCATCTCATAAGCCAAAACCACTTCTAAATAGCATCAACATACTTTAACCATCAACATCGAAACAAGAAAGCCAAATAATAATTGTCCGAAGCATATCAGAGTCTTTTCTTGAGTCCGTCCCATTATTTCTCAATCAAAGAGAAATATATGTGATTTTTTGTATCAGAATTTGCGTATATACGCAACTTATTTCATAGCATCCACGTACAAAAGGTAAAAGTACTGAAACTTTATGATTACAACTCCCCCTGAGCGTGTACTCTTTGTACCCGTTCTTTGTCACCACACTAGATGCATTGTCAGTCATATAAACAATATGAATATAAAAAACAATCATGGGAATCATCATCAAGATAATATATGTATTTATCGCCCTGAGATTATACATCACTGATCTTGAGGACTTGATATTTATCTTCTGCTCTTATGAGGTCATGTACCTCACATCACTTTTGCGATCAATTTAAGAATCAAACGTCTGCAGTGGGAAACATCTTCTTTTACTCTAAGTCTGAATCCTCCTCATACCTGCAAGAATTTAGTTCTTTAAACACACATAATTTGTCTAGATTTCTATATCCTCTTGCTATGACCTTTCCAGATTCTTCATCCATGAATTTGCATTTGGTTGAATTAAACACAATTACATTTCCTTTTTCTGGCATTTGACCTACACTCAGAATATTTTGCTTTAGCCCTTGAACTAATAAAGTATCATTTTCCCCTCTATGTTTATTAATTATGGCTCTACCTTTTCCTAGAACTTTTACTGGAGCACTATTTGAAAGAATAACCTTACCATCTTGGTTTTTCTTGAGAGATTGCATCTTAATATTATATCCAGTCATGTGATGTGAACATTCGTTGTCTATGTACCATTCATATCTATTTTCAAACGAGCAGAGAGAAAGACCAAATTTTATCTGACCTTATTCTTTTTGCTTATTAAGAGAAGTCTTGGTGAATCTGTCTTCTTTAGTCCTTTTGTACCCAATATTCTTATATGATTGATTGAAATGTTTTCTATTGTGATTCATTGATTTTATCCTACATTATTTTCTTACATGCCCAAACATGTTACATGAATAACATCTTATAGAAAAGGGAGTAGAGGAATCATAATATTTATGTCTCATGTTCCTTCTATTGTAATCAATATCTTTGTGACCAAATATGTCGCAAGAAAAAAAATATCCCTTAAAGAAACCTGAGTACGTGGGAGTTGGTGGTCTTTCACTGGAGCTACTATTTGCTTGAGACTGAAATAATATGTTTCTGCAATTGTTTGCAACATGTCCATGATTATGACATATAAAGCATTCAACATTATTAATCAAATGATATAATCAATTGAAACTTTTGTAGTTAGGATCAAATGATTTCCTTTGAGGATTCATGATCCTTTTTTGTTGATCAGGTTGACTTCTTATCTCTTTGTTAAACACTTAAGATTTTGCATTGTTATCCTTTGGATTTTTATCACTAGCTTATGAAATAGATTCTCCTTTAACATTTTCATGAAAACCAATACCAAATTTAATAGTGGGAGACCTTTGACTACTAAGAATATTATCCAGAATCTTAGTACTATCTTGAAATATCAAATGTTTATATTTTTCTTCTAATTTACCTTTTAAAATGTTTACCTCAACCTCCATTCTTTGATATTAGTTTTCTTTTTCTAGATACTGCTTCTTCATACCTTCTTCAACCCTTCTTCCTTCTTCTACTTCCTCCTTTAATTTGAGAATCTCTTCTTTCAGCACATTTTCTTGTCCTTCAAATGTTTGAAGTAGTTCTTCATTCCACTTATCAGGTTTTTCAAGATCTACCTTTAGAGAGACGGTCTCAGCTTCAAGCCCTTCACAATATTGGTTAGATTCCACACCAAAATTTATTGATTTAATATGATCCTTGTTGTCATATGCATGTAAGTTATCTTTAAGATTAACAATATTTTTGAAAGCAAGATCAAGTTTTGTTCTAAGATCATAAATTTCTTCTAACCTATCGTCTTCTGAATCAATAACTTCATCTGACATCATACGATTTGTTTTATCATCATGTTCATTCTTTGACACATTGTTAGGGATAGGATTACCTGGTAATTTCCCTGATGAGAAATATTTCTTTGGATTTTCTTCAAGGATTGCTTGTAGATTATCCTGCACTTGCTTTGTAGTTGTGTAATGCATAAATTTATTTAATACTAAATCATTTATGCTAAAGAATATGTCACTCAATGCCTTACTGTTCTTTTGTACTTTCTCTTCTGATGGGGGAATCTTGGTGTAGCCATTGCATACTACATACCAAACATCAAGGTTCATTAGATTAGACTTCATCTTTTCTTTCCAATGTTGATAATTACCTTTGCTTAGCACATACACATCTGCATTGACTATTGTTTCTAACTTGCCTTGATCTTCTGCTTCTAAAGGAATTATTTTTTAATATGACTTCTCCTTAGAGTGCTTACTTTCATTTTTACCCATGAGTTCAAGTTCAGTTGATTCACTGTCCTCATCACTATCATCATTATTGCATAGAAAAGGAAATGGACCACAATTAGAACAAGAACCCATACCTGATAATTATTTGTTACCGTCTTCTTCATTCCTGATCAATAGAAGGAGGGGTGCTCCCAAACTTGAATATTCACTAAAATTTGTAATTTTTATTGCATATGATATATTACGATCACAATTTTTTGCATTCTTTCTTTGAGCTATATTATTCTTACCCATCATCTTGACATATCTCATTTTCTTCTGAATAATCGGCTCTGATACCAATTGTTGGGAAAAAATATTGAGAGGGTGGGGGGTGAATCAATATTTTTAAAACTCACTTAAACTTTTCTTTTCTTATTAATATTTATGTATGCAACTTTACTGAAATAAACTTGCATATATACGTGACTGTTATGCAGACAACTAGCATATATTTAGTCCAATTACTATTTAGTTAAATCATCTTCTATTTAACTTACACCAGTGTATAAATACTTCATTAAGCATTAATTAAACAGTAACCATGTGTAGCAAGAAAAAAATAAACCATCACACAAAAACAACACACATGAACGCCAATATTTTTAGATGGAAACCCAATGTGGGAGAAAACCATCATTGTTGTTGTTTTTGTCTTCTTTTTATTATAAATAAACTCTTCTTACAATTTTTTACTGGTGCATACTCATAAAAATACGTATGAATCCACCTGTAGAAGGATACGACCTTCTCTCATTCTCCAGCACCCACTAGAAGGGAGCTCCAACCCCCTAATCTCGTTTACTGGCACCCACCGAAAGATATCTCCTACCCCCTGATATTATTTACCAGCTACCATTGGAAGGAAGATTCGACTCCCTCAATGAAGGCTCCAACCCTCAGCACCACCGTGGACCATGTTTCATACATTTTCACATTGGATCCACCTAATACAAAACATCACAACTTGTAGGCCACTTTTCATCAAATTTTCAGATTTGACTCACTACCATCATTTAAGACCAATACGAAATATCAAAACTAAAACCGATCATTGTAACAAATCACTCAATCATTGAGCCAACTAAATCAACCAACCACTAAACCAACTGAGACCCAAATCAATCAACTTATTCTCAAACAACCAAAGTAGTTAGATCATTGTAACCAGGATACCAATATTGAACCCAAACAATGCATCAAGTCACTGAACCAACTGAAAACCTCGATCAATAAAATGTTAGAATATATACGCTACTTTAATTTAGCAAACTCACGTGTATAGGTGATTTCCTTGACGAATACTTGCATAAATATCTCAAAACATTGAACCCTGAAACTAAATAATTATCATTAAGAAAAAACACTGTGTTACACACTTAACCACTAAATCATTATGAAATAATCACAGAACCATCACAGATACTCATACAACTAGCAATATCATCACTCTTGAATCAATCAATTCAACTCCAATCATCACTGTTAATCCCAAATCATCAAATAAGACATCATTGTTAGACAATATAAACACAACAAGACTGATTAGACTGATCATACATATTATTCAAAAACCCTAGCTTATATACGCGCTTTTCAGTAATAAAACCCACGTAGGGATCTGCCCAAAGTGTATAATTGACACGCGACTTACCAAAATGAGACCCGCATATGTACGCGCCTTTCAAGTTATCAAACCCGTGTATGGATTTGCAATTATTGACTCATACCTTCACTACACGTCAGACCTTTAGACAAACCCAACTCTCGACATATAAGAAAACATACGTCAAAACATTATCATCACTAATAAAATTATCCCATAAGCAGATTATCAATGTATAGTCATTTTAGATCTATTGGATTTGATCCATCATCAAATTCCTGGTTGCATACTTAGTTTCAAATCAAACAATTCATCAAAATCCCATTACTTGCAAACTTGCTTTAAATCTAACTATTCATGAAATATTAATTACTCGCACACACAAAACACTTTGATGTTCATCTCCTTATATAGCTTAGGCCTTAGCCAATACCACAAGTCAAAACCACACTAACTTTGATGGTATTCCTTGATGGGATCAAATAACCGTTTCCACGCTCATTACTATGGGCGAATACCATGGTAAAGACCCTTGGTATTTAGAATACCATGATGCGAAAACTGCACATGACTTTTCTTCATAAAACCTATGTACATACACAAATTTTATTCACTGAACATACGTCTACATGACTTCACTTCATCATACTTGCGTATGTACACGACTTTTCTTCACAGAACCTGGGTATACTTCCTCAAACTTTAACTTCATCATTCCTCTGTCACTGGCTGGTATTTCTTTATCTATCTCTCTATTACATCTGAACTAGCTTGTATACTCATCCTACTACCATCATGCTGACATATTTACCAAGTAGGTTGACATCAAGGACAACACATACTCTTCCTTCTACAAGGTGTTTTCCATCAAGGACAACACATTAGTCATAATTCCAAGAAACGTTTACAAAAAATAAAAACTATCACCCTGAGACCCATAGACTAAATGCAAAGTGGACTCGTTAGTCTAAGATGATTACTGGCGATGTGGCAGAAGAGTTGAAGTGTGGAGAGGGTGGAGTTGGATCATTGATAACTACCGACATGTCACGATGTTCAATTGATTCAGTGTCTGAATCAAAGACCACCTAATGTTCCATTCGAGATAGTATTACCATCATATCATCCATATTATATCTGATGTCTCGAAGAATTATATTTATCTCCTCCTGACCCGCAAGCAACTTGTAATTTTCAATTTTCTTGTCTCCTATGACCATACTAAGCATAGTTTTTAGTTGATGATGATGGGTGATGGAGTGAAGGAAATGCAATCTTCTCTTATAAAACTTTCTCGAGCCTAGTGTTGGGAAGTGTAGCAAGAAAGGCTCAATTTGACTTTTCCTTGGTCAAATTGAGAAAAATAAAAATTGCCACATCATTAGACAACTTGGAGGAGTTAATTGAGGTGACATGGCTCTTTTCACTCACTTAGCTCAATAAATTCGAGCTAGAGGGCTTGGATTTCAATTATGCATGTGCGATTACTAATTTGTAGCAATTGAATTCAGTTATTTCTAATTGTACTCATTTAAACTAGTTCTAACTGTTAATAGAACTAGTTGGAGGGAAGTTGTGTAGTGGGACAACAATATAACTCAGTAATCATCTAGTTAACTGATAAATCAACTCAAAATAGCTAGTGCATGCAAGAAATTTGAATTCCTTAGCTGTGGTGGAGATTCCAAAGCAATATAACATCAGTTATAGACTAGTCTTGATTGTACAGGTGTTGCATCCAATCATAGATCAATCCTTGGGAATTGCGCAATCAATTGGAGGGAAATTCCAAAAAAAATAGGGGCCTAATTCCTTAGGATTTGTGCAAGGAAATAATAGCTTAGGTGGAGGCAGAAATCAACTAAGTCTAGGTCAAAGCTTCTCATTGAGAAGAGAGAAAGGTTATTCACTTGCAGGTTGTGCTTAGAGCAAACAAAAAATTGTAATACACTCTCTATTCATCTCATTAATGCAAACATGCTTAAGGGGTTTTTACTAGTTTGTTTACCCTAGATAAATATGTGTACTTGATTATGTGACTGATGCATGTTTGAGAATTTTGTTCTAAATTGTGAATTAATTTCCGCAGAGCAGTAGAGTATAATTATGTATTTGATTTAGATTAAATTTCTTAAGTAGTTAAAATTATATCACCATATTTCTACATGGTATTAGAGCAGGATTCACATTAGAACAAGAATTTTGAAGTTGTTCCCGAGGAGGTTCGAATTTGTAGCTCCAGTGTAGCATGATATTTTTAGATTTGGGAATATGCCCTTCAATGGACTGAGATTAGAGTATTCCTTGGAAGGCAACTTGAATTCTGTTGCCTAGAAGGATCGCATGGAGGCAGTGCTTGATGAAAATGGATTGCTAGAATATCTCAAGACAAAAATTCCATAACCAGGATCAGTTGATGCCTAGAACATAGCCCAATTAAAGAAATATGTAGCCAAGGTGAGAAGCATAATATTAGAGGGAGTGAGACACCACATTGTCTCAAATATCCATGGGAAAGAAACTCCTTTCGCAAAGTGGAAGGCACTGACAAATCCGAGTCCAACTTCCAATGTTGGCCCTTTATATTATATGCTCAAAATGTAAATTACATCAACATAAAATACTCAAATCACAAAAATAATGCTGCCATTGTGTCCATAACACTCAAAACCCACAGTAGGCTCTTCTTAGGCTCAAAAAGGCTTAAAAATGGCCAAGTTAGGCCTCCTTCTCCATTTATATGATATCTGTCCCACAAATTCACAAAACTGAAAAAACAGGCAGTAGTCCACCTTTTGCGTATCCATCAGGCAACAATTTAGTGCATGATCGGTGTTGATTCTGCCACAAATGGTGCAATTTTTCGAGTACTTAGTTGGGCACCCGTGGCCCAAATTTAACCCTTTTCTTCAATCATATGGCATATAATGTGTCTAGGGGCGTTGGCCAGAGGCCATGCACCCACTAACACTTCTCCCTTGGCTGTCTGGTATGCCATGTGGTCGTGGGATGGTTCATGTGCTAGCCCCCTTCTCTAAGACCTCCATTGATGGTCTCGTTACATTGAATATAATCTGGGGCCAGGGATAACCGCTCAGCCCCTCTGCTTTCCCCATGGGTATGTAACATGCCATACAACCCGGGGTTGAGGCCATGTGCCCTGCCCCCTCCGCCAAAACCAAAACCACATTAAAATATATATAAATGGCCCACTATGTATTAACGAGCGACTCCGGTGGTTCATTGGTTCAGTGATTGGTTATTTGCGATGAGGTTGTGGGTTTTATTCTAGCAGGGTTGACTGGTCATAATTTTTTTTTCACACGTCCTAAGGTCCACGTGGCACCCTCCCATTGGTCCATGTGGCGCCTCTTGTTTGGTCTGCCCAAAACACAACCACCAATAAAATTATGCCACCCAAACTTGTACGACCTGCCACACATCAACACAATATTAAATTATTTGACATCTGTACTGCCCAGTCAACATGCTGAAATCAGGGCCACTTCAATGTACTACCTACCCAGTCAGTAGCCCAATCAACCTACTGACATCAGGGACACGTCACATTACGACCTACCCAGTCAACAACCCAGTCAACCTTGCAAGTTGACTTTTTAGATATTTGCTAAAATTTTTAGAATATGATAACGTCCACATACGTTGTCAGATTGAGCCAATTCAAGCATCGTTGGAATCAAAACGATGAGATCTATGATTTGGCCCTAGTTTCATGCGTTTTTTTAACAATTTGAGTTTTTAGCATATTTTTGATACCTTGGATCATCCCTCTCCACTGGAAGATTTTGGACCACCAAAAGTCTGTTTTTACTCAGAAAGTAAGTGAGGGTACAAATCCTTCACTTTCCAAATATTAATTCACCTTGATTTACTTGGAATGGTACCTTTGAGCCCCACTCAAAGATACTCCACATTGTGTTTGCGTAAAGTCCTGATTCTCCTGTCAAGAATTGAGTCTTCCTGTAGCTCATCTAAATATTCAGGAGAAAAATATTCAATAAACGGAATCTGAACATTCTCTTCATGATCAACAATAATTGGAGTCTCATACAATCTCAAGTTTTCAACATTCACAATAGAATAAATTTGCATATAAGGTGGCAAATCTAATCGGAAAACATTGTTACCAATCTTCTCTAAAATTTTGAAAGGACCATATATGATTGTCTTGAGATTTTTACCTTCACCTTGAAGTCTTTCCTTGCTAATATACAACCAAAATTGATATCCCATTAGGAAACATGACCAACTCGATGTTTTTCATGCCTTGCTTTATACTTTTATTTTCTTTTCTCAAGTTGCTCTTGTACTCTTTTATGCACTAGCTGAATTTTTTCAATGAAATTATTGGCTTTGTCCACATCACGATGTCCATCTACTACAATATATTTACAAAATATGAAATCCAAAGGATAATTTGGAAAATATCCCAAACAAGATTTAGATGGAGATACTTGTGTAGATGAGTGTTTGGCATGATTGTAGGCACGCTGGATGTAATGAAAATTCTCATACAAAAGTTTAGGATTCTTACCACAATATCCACAAAGGAGATGCACTAATATTCTGTTTACCACTTATTTCTAGCCATCGGTTTGTTGATGAAATGTTGTGCTCTTATTCAACTTTGTGTCCATGAGTTCCCATAAAATTGACCAAAACTTCTCAAAAAATCGAGAATCTCAATTAGAAATAATAGAAGTGGGTAACCCAAAGTGAACCCAAACACTTTGGAAGAACATTTTTGTGGTCTGTTCAATTATAACCTATTTCTTACATGGAATCATCACACATATTTTGTTGAAATGATCCACAACAACATATATATATCTTTAACTTTTCCAGACATTGGTAGTCCCCCTACAAAATCCATGCAAATAATTTCCCAAGGACGACAAGGAATAGGAAGTGGAGTGTACAAACCCAATTTCCTATTGCTAGGCTTGCTAGTAGCACACATGGAACATCCTCTTACATATCTTGAAACACTTTCATTCATGCGAGACCAATAATAATACCACTGAGTTTTTGCAACTATTTTTCATACACCAAAGTGACCAACAATGAGAGAAGTGTGGGCTTCCCTTATTTCATTGAGTCTTTCACCCCGTGGAACACATAACACGCCAAGATGATACTACAACTTGTTATGAAAATGATAATTTAACTCATCAACATGATTTCCTTGAATAAAAGTTGCATAAACATATTTAAAATCGTCATCTTGAGCATATTTTTTAGTATAACTTTCATGCACAATTGAGTTATGCTTAAGAATGATATATGCTTTAATAATAGGCCTTGATAGCATATCAACAACTTTGTTATATATACCTTTCTTGTACCTGATTAGAAAATGAAATTGTTATAGTAATTCCATCCACTTGAAATGTCTAGCTTGTTGTAGCTTGGTTTGCAATTGTAAATATTGCAAAGGTTGATGGTCAATATGAATAATTGTTTCTTTACCCATCAAATAGTGCTTTCATTTCTTCATGATTTGTAACAAAGCTTACAAATATTTATCATAAGTTGGATAGTTAATTACTGGATTGGGAAATCTTTCAAAATGATAACAAATAGGCTTACCATGTTGCATCAAAACTGCTCCCATGGCATAATCACTTGCATCAGTTTGAATCTTAAATGATTGCTTAAGATATGGAAGTGATAGAACTGGTGTTGTATTGATTTTCTATTTCAATGTGTCAAAGGCTTTATGTTGCTTTCCTCCCCATTGAAATCTACATTTCACACTTGTCAAAGCATGTAATTGTGTTGCAATGAGTGAGAAGTTAGCTATAAATTTTCTCCAATATTGGGTTGCTCCCAAAAAGCTCCGAAATTCTATTACATTGTTGGGTTTAGGATAATTCACAATGACTTCAAATTTTGAGGGATCAATCTTCAATTCACCCCATCCTACAATATGACCCAAATAAACAAAGAGGTTTTCCCAAATTCACACTTAGACATCTTCAAATACAATTTCTCTCTTTTCAACACATCTAAAACTTGTTTCACATGCTTGACATGCTCCTCACGAGTCGTACTAAAAATTAGAATATAATCTAAGTATACTATGAAAAAATCAGCAAGGAATGGTCTCAACCCATCATTCATAACTCTCATGAATGTTGCGGGTGAATTACAAAGCCCAAATGGCATAAGTAACCATTCAAACAAACCTTGTTTTGTCTTGAAAACAATTTTCCAAATATCATCTTCAACAATCCTTATATGATGATAATCACTTCTCAAATCCAACTTATTTAAGTAAGCAACATCCTTTAAATGATCTAGCAAATCATCAATGCGAGGAAGAGGGTAGTGATTATTTACCGTTATTTTGTTCAAAGCTCTAAAATCCACACACATGCACCATGTACCATATTTCTCTGGAACCAAGACAATAGAAGACCCACAAGGAGATGTGGTAGGCCCTAGTGACCCCTTTTTCAAGCAGCTCTTGAATTTTCTGTTTGATCTTTTCATTCTCCAAAATTGACATTTTGTACGTGTCAATGTTTGGAAGTGGTGAATCTTGCTACAATTGAATCTCATGTTGGATTCCTCTCTTAGGAGGAAACCCTTTAAGTTCCTCAAACATCTTGTTATAAGTGTTAATAACTTCAACCAAATCATGCTTGAGTTTTGAATCAAATCCTTGGAAAGCTTCAAATTCAACAATATCTTTAGCTTTAATCATCAACAACAAAAACTTCTTACTAGCATTTACAAGCCTTTTCATCTTACCGATACTTAAAAGCGATAAGTTCATATTCTTGTGATGTGTTCTAACAATATACTCAACTCTTTCCTTAAAAAGATGATATTTTTTCTCATTGTTGGTTTTCCACGACCTTGGGTCTAGGATAGAATCCTAAAATATTTGACACTACCAAACCAAGAATATCAATAGAACGAATTTTCATAGCGGAATATAAACAACAATAAATCACACTTGCACAAAATATAGACAAATTTTTACATTTTTCAACCCAACTTCTTTATATTAAACAACATATAATACAAGAGTCTAGGGCTCCCATACCAGGGATAATGGACCTCAATCATCCACTAGTACAAGATACAAACTAGGTCTTAGTGTCGATACATTGACGACCAATATACCCTAAACAAGGTACTCTAAACATCTGGCTGATGCAGTCAACTCTTTCAACTCCTCTTGGTCATTCCCTGTACCTTCCCAGTCGTTAAACTCCCGATATACAACTTCCGCCTCTATCAATGCTCCAAGACATATGACCACATCACCTTGGCTATCGAACCTACTCACTAGTTTATCTTTTGTCCACCAACGCATCAACACATCGAGAATACTATCGAGTTTTTCACAACTCCAATTGTGAAAAACTCTCAATTTTCCCACTGTTTCTCCTCAACTACTCAAGGACTTCAAACCACTATGGTCTTCCTGTGTTGCACCGATGAAGACCAACATAGGGCATGGAGGGCTGCCACCTATCACTGCATATGTCCATATCCCACAATGAACATGGGCTAGGAGGATTGCCCATCATCTGCTGTAGAATTCCTTCTTCATACACAAGTCTCGAGCTACTCAAAACTGATGCTAGCTGATTAGACCCTTGAGATCCAACAAATGCCACTGTAGAAACTCCCTTTGTCCATCAAAGTGTTGCACACCGAGCTCCAACTTGGGAACTCTCACACTGTCCTCCGACAAACCATAAATTCCCAATCCACGTTCACACTTGATCCACTCTCACGCTACCTTCTAACAATCCATGAGTTACCAAGTCCATGCTGTAGCATCTACACCTATCTAGGGTATCCTCACACCTAGGAGACCCTTCTATTGGCTACCAAAAAAATTCTCCACATCTACCCTTTGCTCTGCAATAGAGGAGCTATTGCACAAATCCAGGCTCCAATGTATTGCTGCAACATTTTACCACTGATTAGGGCATCTAACAGTCCATGTCAACCCAATCACTTGGGTGCTACAATCTTTATCAACATGACATCCATCCACCGTGAGATATGCTCCATTTGGGTATTCAAAACTGCATGTTAGCCCTAACATGTGGCACCCACAGGCTACTTTTCAACCGATCTAAAACAAGTCACAATCTATGACCCAACAGAAAACATCAACTGAGAAAATACATACCCCTTTTTTGTTGTTCATAGGCAGTGTTTTGGTCACTGGTTAGGGCTCCCACTGTAACCTACAGAATCTCAAAATTATTTCCCAAAACACACTTCAATTAATGCGACCTCTTCTCCTTTATAAGCTCGGTTACCTTGTTGTGTGAGGAGGAACCTATAGCTCCATGTTAGGGTTGTTTTTAACCTCAAAACGCCACTTATAGGCCTGCGACCTAGTCACCACAGGAAGGTCTCCCTATCAGCTTGTTTTAGGAGGATTTTTTTGCATCTCTTGCCCAAACCATCCCTCATCAATGCGGCCCTCCAACAAGGTATCTCGATCTCCTTCTAGCACTTCAGATCCCTGACCTTCACCTCAAAACAACCCTTCACACCTTTGTTGGCACGTCTTCCTTGATGTGACCCTCAACACGTATTTATTCTCCTATGCTCCTATGACTAGGACATGCAATGAATCCACACCTTCTTTGGGAGGTAAAATTTCTTCTTAACACCTCCTTACCACCATGCAATGTGCCCTAGAGCTGCGGTTTTCCATCACACAAAAATCCACACCAAAACAAAACTCTACCTCCCATAAACAAGTGCTTCATCCCTTGCGTCCTATCTGCCTCCTCCTTTGTCTGATTTCAAAGTTCCTTTCTTAGATGTGTTGTTATATTAGATGAATAAATGAATGCTCCCTCACCTTGTATTTATACAAAATACAAGGGCCCCAAAACATCATATTTTATGGGCTGCCAACTGTCACATGCCTAAAAACACCTTAGGTTGACCTTGACACTTGTGGTGTCAACCCCAAAAATACCTTCAAAAATTCTTATCTCCACTTCTACCACTCGCAATCGGACGATTATTATTGCTTTAGATTCTTCTCGCCGATAGATATCATCCTCACCCATCACTCGTAGAAATGTGCTCATGGAAATTCCCCAAAAAAATTATTGGTGAAAAACCCCATGCTTGGGTTACAAGCCCACAAGTGACTCTTGTGGCACTTTTCCCTCCAATCCCAGAACCCTAGGATTGGAGTACCTCCCAAGATACACAAAAATCAACACTCATAACGATAGAATATGGCTTTTTGGTCATACAAGTATGGAATCCCTAAAAACTTCCACATATGTCAAGTGGTGCAACATCAAGCTCTACCTCATCTATAAAGCTTGCAGTGATGGTGAATTTGAGTTTACATTTTCTTTTCACTTGCAATTTGGAATCTTCACACACCCAACCCAAGGGCTAAGGTTTAGTATGAGGTGTAGTTTTTAGATTTAGTTTCTCAACAATTGCTTCAGAAATAAGGTTGACTTGGGATCCACTATCAAACAATGTATCAACTTTGGTATGTTTTGTAATGAGCCTAATATAGAAAAGATCAATTCTTTATTTATAATTTTGAGTCTTAATAGGCTTACTAGAATAAATGGTACTTGCATTTGAAGCTTTACCTTTTATTCCCATGGCTATGATTTTGTTTTCATCACCTCAATCAGATCCAAGATATTGTTGAGTTGTTACAACAGTATTTTGTTTCCCCTTGTTATTGAACTTCTTTGGTCTCATTTTTGGATGTATTTTCCAACAATGGTATTCATCATGGCATTCTTTTGAACAATGTTTACAGGTAGTTTTATCTCCCTCATTCTTGACTGTAACATTCTTTTTTCCTTTGACTTTAAACTTCCCCTTTGCTTTGTCTCCATATTTGGAGTGTTTCTTGTTAGTCTCTTGAGGAACATTCTTTCTTCTAGCTTCCTAAATGAGTTTCTTGAACACATACTTCATCTAGATTGGTGGGATTAAACATAGTTATAATATGTCTCAAATAAATATGTAATCCACCTTTGTATTTAAGGATAGTGTCTTGTGAAGACAATTCAACACCTAATATTAAAGCTCTTCTTCTAAATTCTTGTGTGTAACTTTGAATGCTCTGACCTTTAGCTTGTCTAAAATTTTTCCAATCCATAATTGCTTTTTGGACATAAGCTAATGGATAAAATTTCCTTCTTAATGCAGCTACAAAATCATTCCAAGAAGAGATAATCTTACCACTTTTCTTGAAATATTATTGAGTTTTGGCCTACTACCAAATGAGAGTTACACTTTTAAAATGAAGAGAAGCAAGTTGTATCTTGTTAACATCATCCTTAATTATTTGAATAATGCAATAGAATTCAATTTGACAAACCCAATTATCCAACTTTTCAATATTTCCTTCCCCATTGTACATAGGCAATTCAAAATTGACATCAAGCTTCAACAAAGGACACGTAACATGTCCTTTTGGAGATCTAGGAGGATTATGCCTTGGTGTTGAAGGAGGTGAAGAAGGCGATCTTGTTACACTGAAATTTGTCACCATGACATTGAGCTACCTATATGGGTTCATCATTACCTATTTATTGCTTCCTTAGAAGTCTAAAAACATAAATTTCCCCAAATCAAGTCTTGGAACTGGAGAAAATCTCTTGAAAACTCTAAAAAACCTAACTCCGCACTTTTCCTAGTCATTTCCTATGGTACCATGGTTTATTGCTATAAAATCTATGGTACATCCTGCACGTTCTGCTCATTAAAACTATGGACCCCCGTAAAAGGTAAAATAAAAAGAAAAGTAAGTTCTAGAAGCCCAGCTGGTCGAATATTCTCCTAGCTGGGGTCTTCTAGAAGCGCTATCTGGTCGAGCTTCACCCCTTCCATTCATGAACCTTTATCCCTTCATAGATGGATCTATCCCTTGGTTTTTGGAGCTGAAATCCCATGATGAGAGGGATTTATCCCTTCCTTTTTGGAGCTGAAACTACCTCCCTTCTGCTATAAATTGAGACCAAGTTTCAGTCTCAAGGGGACTTAGAAGTTGGTAGTTTTGAGGTGAATTGCTGAAGAAATATACTCTCCACATTTAGCATCATTGGCATGAGAGAGATTACATACTCATAGCCATATTATTATGCTGATAAAGAGAGTCAGAGTCTTGTCAAACTGAGGAAAACAACTGTTCGGGACCCCAGAAGAACCTGTATAAACATCAAGGTGTCAAGGTTCTAAGGTTTCTTCTTTTATATTCAAATTTAATACAAATGGATTCTATTTTCTCATTTATTTGTTCATCTATATTTTGAATGATTTAATTATTATATTCCTTGATCACTAAGATAGATTATTGCTTCTAAATTATCATATTTTGCAGATGATTTTCATCTTGTTCGCTTGTATTTGATTGTAGATCTTATATGTTGGATCGAGACCTTCTGGAACGATTGGATTGAAGACCGAGTAAACGTTGGACTTCAGGTAGGAGTATCTATCCGTAGTTAATGAGTATTTATTAAGCAAAATAATCTAGAGGAAATGGTCTACATCTGTCTGTTTGTTTCTATATATCCTTAGGATACTAGGGAGATCGCTCTTGTTCGCAAGAGGAATTTTTCCATCTAATAGATCTAAATCTGAATGTTAGTTTTGCTGTGTTAATTTCATCTTCAGAATTATAAACAATCTTCTGATCTTTTGCTTCATGTGCATAGGTTTCTTGAGGTGTTTGTCAGTGTTAAATAGGTAAATGTATCAAGTTTTATGTTAAATTCATGAGCATAATAAAATTAAAACATAATGCTGAACAACATCAATAAAATGTACAACAAACCGTCAAAATGATCCTTTAACATAGTTTTTTGAAGGAGTTCAGCCCTCTTGGGCTACATCTTCTTAGTCCAGCTTCCATGGCTTGGGCATTTGTATTAGCTCAAAATGGAAAAAATTTATGTTTACAATCCTCTACTATTCTTGAAACCTGCTTCAATGTGTTCCAAATGTCCAAATCATCCAGGATAGACTCTTCTTGAGCCAAATTTGGTCGAATTTTGCAAAAGTTATTGCCTCCTCAATTCTAGCCTAGGAAACCCCACTAAAACTAGAGAAACTCTAGTTAGGGCCGCTACTTTTGGAGTCCCGCCGGAAATGGCAGACTCCGCCATCTTCTCTGCTAATTTAACTGTGAGTTTAATTAAGAAAAATGCAGTTTAACTACGACTTAACACACTAATGGTACAATTATAAAATCCGCACTAAACAAAGGATTAAAATGATTTAAATATTAGTTAAGGGTTAATTAAACCCACACTTAACACTTTAACCCACCATTTAATATAGGTATTCGCTCATGGAGGAACTCAATGCAATGGGGACCATTGCTTCCTATGGGGGAAGGAATAATCTAGGTGTATATCGGTGTCCACTCGCCTATTCCACTTGGACCCCCACCATTATTTCTTTCAGTTTTTTAGTTTCCTTAATTGTAGCGCAATTTACTATTTTTAGCAGTTTTTCAGGTCTTGAGCTTCCGTAGCCGTTTTGAGGCCCTAAACGATGTTTTTTGGGCATCAAACATACGGGGAATATGAGTCTGTTTTAGACTCAACATTCACTGTCATTAGTTGTAGTCCTTGGATAGATCTTTCTAATGATGTATCATGTGTGTCAAAGTGAAGATAGTATGCCAAATTTACGACCCCGAGAAATTGATTTACCAATTTACCTTGACGAGGCCCATAGTCTAGCATTTCATCTCCTAGGGTTAGGTTTTTGGATGTTTAGGGTTTTCCATTGTTTCTCAATAATATACAGGCCTTATAGCCTCATTGTAACACAAATTTCAGAGGCCTGTAGCCGCCACATCTCTTCTTAGAGATAAGCTACCAACACCCTAGCTATTTTATTTCCATTCTGTCTGTAAAAAAATTTCAATTCTTTGATATTAATGAAATGAAGTGTTATTTTCGCTGCACCTTTGTATTTATGGTTACATGTGTATTCTGTTGTGTTCCTGCATAAATTCAGATTAGTGGTATCAGAGTGGTCTACTCTTTCTCAATCCTTATTTTCATGTCCCCAACGAGGTCGAGGTATAAGGAGTTAGGGCTAGATCTGGTTGAACCTTTGCAAGATCAGCCTCACAAAACCTGACGACCGCCCATGGGGGATGAAAAGAAATATGAGGGAGTAGGAGATCCTATAAAAACATTGCTCGAGGAGGCCGTTGAAAAACAAAGGAACACAATGATGGATAGCTTTGCCCAAATCCTTCAACGACTACCCTCTAGCAGTGCATCTGCATCCAACAACCACTCTGGAGGCGCAACCCCTTTTAAGGTAAAAGTAAACTTTGACATTCCAATATTTGATTTCCAAATAGATGCAGATGCCATAGATATATGGTTGAATCTATTATAATGATATTTCTCGATTCATTACTTATTCGACTGGGAGAAGATTATTTTTTCACTCCTCAAAGCTGCCCCCCATGTCAAGGACTGAAGGGAAACCAACTGTGAGAAAAAGGATGAGAGGGGCCCTCTCTATTCTCAGTCGTACCCACTTGGAATTCTTTCTGAGACACCATCAAGGAACAATATTATCCCGTGGGGGGAATATGAGGACAAGTACATACAATGGACTATGCTGCGACAGAAAAGGGATCAAGATGTGCATGAGCTGATGAATCTGTTCCATACCCTGTGCATAAAGTTGGGTATTAAATATTTGGAGAAACATTTGGTGTTGAAGTACCGCAATTGCCTACATAGATACATTCAGGAGGAAATGGAGTTCCTCGACATCTCCTCGCTTGGTATGACATACTGGTATGCTACCAAGATTGAGCAGAAATTAAAACAAAAGAAGCGAGACTTTGTAACTGCGAATCAAAAGTAAGAGAAAGGTGCCCCCAAATCGCAGAATAAAGGAAAAATCCAAGGCATAGCGGCCCAAGACAACCTTCCAAATTTGCAAGCAAATAAAAACGCCATGAAGCCGAAGAAGGACACAGGAAAGTGGTGTGAGTTCCATAAGAGCTCCACTCAGAAAACATGTGAGTGCCGGGCCAAGCAGTCACTGGTGGCCAAGATGAAGGCATTTGAATCAGATGCATGCTCCGACTCTAAATCAGAAATCGAGAAGGGGAATGACAAAGGGAAGAATATTATCGATGCAGAGCCCAACACTACTGTTCCCACCACGAATATCCAAAAGATCTAGAGGAGAAGGAGCGTCTCTTCCACTCCCAGATGTGGGTAAAGGGTTCCCTGCTACAATTCATTGAATATAGTGGGAGCCAAAAGAACCTCATTTCAATAGAGTTTGTGAAGCAGTTGGGCTTGTCGACCACATCACACCCATAACCGTACACCATCAGGTGGCTTCACCAAGGACGTGATCTCCGCGTTAGCCAGCAGTGCCACCTTACCTACAACATCAAGCCCTTCACCGATGAGGTATTATGTGACATTACTCCTCTTGATGTTTGTGATGTATTATTAGGCCAACCATACTTGTGGAAGTGACATGTTGTGTATGAGTCCCGGCCTCGCGCTGTTATTGTTACTTTGGCCAATAAGTTGTACAAGATACCAGAGATACCACTGCCTGCCACTATCTCTTTGGTTACTGCAAAAAAATGCAGTAAGCTCATTTCGAAAACTAGGAAATTTGTTTTCGTAATGATCCTCCCTCAGGGCAAGAAGAAGACAGTGGCCATGACCTCTAGACAGGGTTCCTCCGCACGCCAACAAAAAATGGACAAGGTCGTGGAGGAGTACCAAGACATCTTCACCTCACCCACAAGGGTGCCTCTACATTGTCAGGTCAAGCACCCCATCGATATGACCCTAGGTGCACCGCTACCCAATGGAACGATCTATCACCGCTCTGTTCTGAAGAACGATGAAATCAAGAGGAAGATTCAAGAGCTGCTGAAGAAAGGTCACATCCAGCCAAGTTCATCGCACTGTGGGAGGCTGATCGTGTTGGTGCAGAAGAAGGATGGGACTTGGAGACTCTGTATTACCTATCAGGCGCTGAACAAGATCACTGTGTGGAATATGTCAATATGATTGGAACAATGAGATATTAGGCTAGGTATAGTAGCACAGGGGTTTGATTGATAAAATTTTGAGGTGCTGGATGGTGAATATGTCAAGGAAGGAACTAGGTTAGGGAAAACAAAGATCATAATTGCAGGGATATGATGGAGAAAGGTAGGCAAAAAATTCAACACAAAAGGATATCTGATGAAGTGGTTTAGACTGCTAGGGTTTGAGAAAAGAGCATAAGAGATATGAATTCTTTTCTACTAGAAGAAGATGAAACAAACTGTAATTATTCCTCCAAAACATAGCATAAGCTTAATGAGTTCTGTATTTCAGACTTAGGAAAAAATTACATTTAGAAATGGAATGAATATGAATCACAATACATTCAAACATTTGCAAATCATAAGAAAAAAAAAATGTCAAATCACTTAACCCCAAGAATTCCATCAAAATAGCTGCAACTCAGTCTCTTATTACTTGCCAAAGTTTGATTACAAAAAGTGTTCAGTGATCAATCCAAGAACATCCAACCCTTGCCATGAGAAAATAAGTGAATAATATTGACAAAAAATGATTCTCCCAAGCTTAGGGGTCGAATCCCTGACTTCTGGCGCTGATCCCCAAAATTCTCAACTGGAAACCCAAAGACTAGGAAGGTCAACAAACTCATCCCTAACTTTGGTGAAACTGATTCATTTGTCCCAAAAATACATTTTTATCCAATGTATCTACCTCTAGTAACTTAAAGTGACTTAATTACATCAGTAAAATTCATCAATTCCATGACCAAACTGAGAAATTTGGAAAATTCTGAAAATATCAGGCAACTGGAAAAAGCGCAACGCCATTGGCAAAAATGTAGCACGCTTGACAAAAGCACAACACCAACTTCAAGGTCACTTTTGGAGAAAATGATGAAGTCAAAATTGAGCCCAAGATATCTCATTGGAAAGATGATATTGTCTAGCTTCCAAAAATTCCCTTAAGTTCTGAAAATGATGAAGTTAAGGCCCTCAAAATTGAAATCTCCTAAGACTGGTCAAAAGCACAACACCAACCTGAAAAATGAGGTAGAAAGGCAATTTTTTGGATGTTTTTTTCCATTTATCCCTGTCAAAATGTCAAAATTTGATGTGCCAGTAGTCAAAATTTGATGCAGAGGGACTTCTGAATATAATGGTAGTGACCATTTGTCTTTTGGAGGCTCGTAGAAAAAGTGCACCGCCCTAGGCACTGCGTTTTTGACAAGTGGAATGTGTCAAATTTCTAGGTTTTTTTGCAACAATAGGCCTTAGAGATGGATAAATATATCCCTAACCATGAAAATTTTTGAAAAAAATAGAGAGGTTCTTGTTATTTGGCATGTTAAGAACAACAACCACCTCCAGTTTCCCAAGATGCTTCTCGGATTGTCCGCCATATTCTCTGCAAAAAGGTGTCTAAAAAAAGACTTTGCGTAGGCATAAAAATAGGCTGTGAAGATGTGAATCAATCTATCATTCTGTAATACCTGTGTAAACCGTGAGATATGTTTTTTCACTTTTATATCTTAGGAACAAAAAAATCCTCCATTTCCTCAAAATACATCTTTTTTTGGCCACAATATGTTCTGCAAAAATATGACTAAACATGAAATTTCTGGAAAATGTGCCCTCAATTGTTTTATCAAATTTCTCAAATTTTTCTCAAAATTTCCTCATAATTTCTCCAGAGATGCCAAATAAGGTGTGTTACGCTATCATGGATGTATCAACAAGTAGGTCCAACTTACCCTTATCCTTTTGAAAAATTAGGGTTTCCTTTGTAGTGTGATTTAAAGTAGGGTCTGTACTGCTTAAGGTCTAGGTTCATGCCTTAAGATTCTCTCTCCTTTGTTGTAGGTATTTTTCTCTTCCTCCATGGTGTTTCTATTTCCCTCCATTATTTTTCTCTCCTCCTCCATTATGTTCAGCTTGTCTTGAAACCCTAGGGAAGAAGGGGAAGGGAATGAGGGTAGGATTGTAGGGTTAGGGGGTTGGGATGAGTGAGGGAAAATTTGGGGAAATGTGTAAAGGGGTTGGGGAGCTTAGGTAAGTGATGGGAGGATGAAATGTTAAGGGAAATAGGGTAGGGAATTTCTTTTATAGGGAGGTATCTAGCTACCTAGGAAAGCACAGATTAGGGGTGTTAGGGTTTAGGGAATAGGGCTTGGGAATGGAAAATAAGGTGAGGTAGGGGTAGGGGGAGTGTTTTCTAAAGTGTGGAAAGGGAAAATAGGGTCTAAGGAAAAAAATGTCGGCTTTCAAGAGTGAAATCTAGGGTTTCTTTGCTTAAAACTCGAAATGGTGAGTGAGGAGGGTTTACACCATAGATTTGAAAGGAGGGCTTTTAGAGGTGTAAATTACTTGTATTTGATTGAGAAAAACTTGATTTGATGCTTGGACTACTTTCAAAGAAGATTTGGAGGCTGTAGGTGAAATCTGGAAAAGTGCAACGCATGAAGAAGGGGCATAGCACCTCCTAGGAAAAAGCACAACACCTGAAGCATGAGCGCAATGCCTCTCGGTCAAAAGCATAGCACCACAAGCAAGAGTGCAATGCCTTCAAGGAAATTTGACTTTCTTGCTAAAAAATTGATTTTTGACTTGGGGAAGCTGAGAGCTCAATGCACGAGGATGCAAATGAGTGTCTCCTTGGTCTTTGATGGCCCTTTATACTTGATGAACTTCAAAAATAAGCATGGGACCCACATGTTCCTTTTCAAACTCAACTTAAACATTGCAGTTCACCTTTCAATTTTTTGTTCTTATCCTTTGAATTTGATCTTTTGGTGGATTTGGAACACTATGAATTTTGGAAATTTGACTTACTTGTCCGATGGAACCTTGAGTATGCAGCTACCTTGGAACCATGAGAACTTATTACATATTAAGAAACATAAAATTACATGTTGAATTGAAATTTACAAATCAAACTTTCATAATAAAATGTGTTTATTGTGACTCTCTTGCTGGAATTTTATGCATGCAAATGGTGATTTGATGGACCTTCAAAACCCTAAGACCTAATGGAGACTCTCACTGAATGAACTTCATGATGAAAAGTCTGAAATTATGATGAAAACTCATGACTGATGTACACTCAGCAAAGTGGTGAAATGAGCCAGCAAGTAATAAATTTTTTGAAAAGAGTGAGGTTTGACCTTGGGATACCTCCAATGACTAAATTTTTGCATGATGACCTAATGGAATGACAAAAATTTCATAATGGGACCCTAATATGATATGAAAAGATATTTTTTGATTACTGGTGGCAAGATGCAAAAACTGACACTAACATTGGTTCCAACTGGGGGATGACAACTCCTTGGAGGTGTCAAGAACACCGTAGACCAAGTAGCCTACCCATTGGGAATGGAGCTAAAATATGAAAACCAAAATGAATGCTGAAAACTCGATATAATAAACTCACTGACTCAGAAATAAAACTGATAACCTGAACTTTATACTAACTACAAACTTTACTGGAAGATACTATTGAAAAATATGCTCAAAATTGAGCTTATTCAACACACCTACTCTTACTTATCCATTCATCACCTGATCAAGTGAAATGGAACATCCAATACAACCATGTTAGCATTATGGTTGCTAGTTGAATTCTCCGCAAGTGCTTGCTCATGAGAAAAAAGGGAAAAATAAAGAAAGGCAACTCCCATGAAAAATTGCCAACAGATTGAATCTTTATGAAATTGCAATGCATGAGCCCACCAACTGACCTCAAGAATGCTGCAAAAGGATCTTCATAGGAATACATATTAATTTCCAGCCCATCTAATACATTACTGCTCTTCTCTAGGTAGTCTTTATACCTTGATTTTAAAATTTTCTCAACATCCATGCTTTCCTCCCTTGATGACTGCAGCAAGTTGACAAAAATATCTTAAAACTCGTGAATGAATAAATTTTCCTGATGATCAACAAAAAAAACAAGAATATTCTTCATTACTCTCCTGATATGATTGCAAGTATTTGTATGAGCTTTGTAATGAGACTCTTGCTGAAAAATACAATGAATCTGACTGCTGGATCGAAGTTTTATCATCTCTGCTTTGAAGATCATAACCAATTAATGGAGAAGGAATTTGACTGCAGATATCATCTAACACATCAACTATTGGGTCATGAAAAACTTAAAAAGACTTTTGCAACCTATTTTGTATTAGTTCCAATGAGACTACATGAATTTATACAGTTTTCTCATCATTTTCTTTAGAGACATTACAAAATTTTTCCTTCAAAAACTGAAATACTTAAAAACATAATGGTACAGAATCATCTTGCATCATGTGATCATATGTTTCAGCTTCCAAGCCTTCATCTGGAATTTGAAATTCAATGGAACTCGGTGGCTGCAAATCTAGAGCTAAGGAGGCTTCTATGTTGCAAATTATTTCCTCAACCATTTCAGGAGAAGGTTTCTAATTAACAACTTGCTCAAGAAGTTCATTATCTTTCTCGACCTCAACATCAAAACTGAAAGACTGTTGACTTCTAGTCTTGGAAAAATTTTCTCTTAGAAATTGAAATGAAGCAAAACATAAAGGAAAAGATCCTTCACTTACTTTTAAATTCTATGGATCATCTTCATTTCTATAATAACTGATATGCATAGGCTTATTTTTGTGTTTGTGTTGTTGTAATTGAACTTCCTCCTCCCACAAACCAACTGTTGATTGCTCTGCAAAGTTAGTTTCAATTTGGAGAACATAATATCGTCATACTGATCAAACTTTAGAAAATCATCAAAATAAGGAATGTCATCAAGCATACACATTATATCAACATATTTCTCCTCCACTTATTGATCTACAAATCCATTTTCATGATTGTTCTTAAATGAATACAAACAACAATAATTTTTTGATCTATGGTAGCTGGGATTAGCATGAAAGTGTTTAGGGCCATCAACCTCTTCTTCTTCTACAATAAATGGGACATGGTGATATTTAACGGAAAATTCATCTCTCATGGTGATCTTTTGCATCATTTCCTCTACTGTACTTACCAAAATGTTGAGCTTCGCTTTTGAAGATGTCAAGTATTCCTACTATATGTTCTCTCTTTCTTCTGCTTTCAGTTTTAACCTTTTGAATAGAAAATTAGCTTCCATATCTATTGCACTGTCCTGAATTTCTTCAAATGTTGTAATGTCCCTTTCTCTCAATCGAATTCCATTTCCGGATCAAAGGCATCCGAGTAGTGTAAGAGGGATGAACCAAGAGGCGGTTTTATATCAGTAGGGATTGAATGGTATACTTGATTGAAATTAGCTAAAAAGTGTTGCATTGTTTCTCCCGGCTACCTTTTCAAATGATTATATTATTCTAAAATCAGAAAATGATTCCTCTTGATCACCCATTTATCAAGGAAGACTTTCACAAACTGATGGAAATCAACAATGCTTGCAACTGGAAAGTTTTTGAACCATTCTTTACCTTTGACTTGCAAAGATAAAGCAAAGATCTTGATACTAACATCATCTTCATCAACCTCAAAGAGGTCGAGAAAATTTCAAAACTCTGAATGTGGTTTTCAGTAGTGATGTTACCATATTCTCCATCAAACCTGGGAAGATATTTGTAATAATATTCAGGGAAATCATCGAGTATAGGAGGTGCGATGAGTGGTTTGTATCTATCTAGAATTTCACAAGGTGTAGGAGTATGTACAAAAGCTCTAGGATTAGTCTTGATCTCTTGAGGCTCATCAAGTTGAAGATGGTCATCATAATATTTGGAAAAAGGGTCTGGACCAAGATCAAAAGCGTATGGGGAATTTGAATTTACAACCTTCAAAGGAAAGGAATCCAATGGAGGTCCGTGATCTTTTCTCAAACATAAGATACTTTGGAAAAATTTGTGGACATTCTAAGGAAAAGAGAAGAAACATTTCATGATGAAGAACATGATGTCTTGAATGAAAGTGCAAGTTGAATACTCGATCTTCCCATGTTGTCCTTTCGTATTTCTTCGCAAGGTTCATCCTCCAGTGGAGTCTTTGGATTTGATTTCAAAACTGATTTGGAGTCACCAGGTTGATGATTTCAACCTTAGTGTGTCTGATCACTATCGACCACAATAAATTAGATCTGATCCTTTTGTGCTTTCCTGGGGAAAATCTGTCACTTCGTTCCCCAGTATGGTCGCCAAGATGTTATCACTTCACTGGATCTCCGAGGTTGAAAAGAGACCAACAAAGGTAACCACATACCAATATTTTTCCAAGTAGTTAGCCCTACTAAACAGGAGAGGGATCTATCTAATGGATCTCAATCAATATGACTAGATCAACGAGATATTAGGCTAGGTATAGTAGCTCAAGGGTTTGATTGATTGAATTTTGAGGTGCTGAATGGTGAATAGGTCAAGGAAGGAACTTGGTCAGGGAAAACAAGGATCAGAATTGAAGGGATCTGATGGACCAAGGTAGGTAATAAGTTCAACACAAAAGGATATCTCATGAAGTGGTTTAGACTGCTAGGGTTTGAGAAAATAGCATAAGAGATATTTATTCTTTTCTACTAGAAGAAGATGAAACAAACTGTAATTTTTCCTCCAAAACAGAGCATAAGATTAATGAGCTTTGTCTTTCAGATTTAGGAAACAATTACATTTAGAAATGGAATGAATATGAATCACAATACATTCACACATTTTCAAAACATAAGAAAAAAACAATGTCAAATCACTTTACCACAAGAATTCCATCAAAATAGCTACAACTCATTCTATTATTACTTGCCAAAAGTTTGATTACAAAAAGTGTTCAGTGATCAATCCAACAACATCCAACCCTTGCCATGAGAAAATAAGTGAATAATATAGACCAAAACTGATTCTCCCAAGCTCAGGGGTCAAATCCATGACTTGTGGAGCTGATCCTCAAAATGCTCAATTGGAAACCCAAAGACTAGGGAGGTCAACAAACTCATCCCTAACTTTGGTGAAACTGATTCATTTGTCCCCAAAATACATTTTTATCCAATATATCTACCTATAGTAACTAAAAGTGACTTAATTACATTTAGATGGATTAATTACATTAGTAAAATTCATTAATTCCATGACAAACTGAGAAATCTGGAAAATTCTGAAAATATCAGGCAACTGGCAAAAGTATAGCGCCATTGGCAAAAGTGTAGCGCCCTTGACAAAAGCACAATGCAAAATTCAAGGTCAGTTTTGGAGGAATTTCTGAAGTTGAAATTGAGCCCAAGATATCTCATTATAAAGATGATATTGTATAGTTTCTAAAAATTCCCTTAAGTTTTGAAAATGATGAATTTAAGGCCCTCAAAATTGAAATCTCCCAAGATTGGTCAAAAGCGCAGCGCCAACTTGAAAAATGAGGTAGAAAGGTGATTTTTTGGATGTTTTTGGCCATTTATCCCTGTCATAATGTCCAAATTTTATGTGAAAATAGTCAATTTTTTTTTAGAGGGCCTTATGAATCTAATGGTGGTGGCCATTTGCCTTTTTGAGGCTCCTAGAAAAAGCTGAAAAGTGGATTGTGTCAAATTTCTGGGTTTTTTGCAACAATAGGTCTTAGAGATGGAGCAATATATCCCTAACCATGAACTATTTTGAAACACTGAGAGAGGTTTGTTTTATTTGGCATGTTATAAACAAAAACCTCCTCTAGTTTCACAATATGCTTCTCAAATTGTCCACAATATTCTTTGAAAAACAGTGTCTAAAACAGGACTTTGCATAGGTAGAAAAATAGGCGTTAAAGATATGAATGGATATCACATTATGTTATACTTGTGCAAAAAGTGAGATAGGTTTTTGTACTTTGATATCTTAGGAACAAAAACCTCCTCCCGTTTCTCAAAATTCATCTTTGTTAGGCCATAATATGTTCTTCAAAAATATGACTAAACAAGACATTTATGGAAAATGTGCCTTCAAAGATTTTTTCAAATTTCTCAAAATTATCTCCAAATTTCCTCACAATTGCTGCAAAGATGCCAAATAAGGTGTGTTATGCTATCATGGATGTATCAACGATTAGATCCAACTTACCCTTCTCATTTTGACAAATTAGGGTTTTCTTTGTAGTGTGATTTCAAGTAGGGTTTGTACTGCTTAAGGTCTAGGTTCATGCCTTAAGATTCTCCCTCCTTTGTTGTAGGTATTTTTTGCTTCCTCCATGGTGTTTCTCTTTTCCTAGATTATGTTTCTCTCCTCCTCCATTATGTTCGGTTTGTCTTGAAAACCTAGGGAAGAAGGGTAAGGGAAAGGGAGTAGGATTGTAGGGTTAGAAGGTTGGGATGAGTGAGGGAAAATTTGGGGAAATGTGTAGAGGGGTTGGGGAGCTTAGGGAAGTGATGGGAGGCTGAAATTTTAAGGGAAATAGGGTAGGAAATTTCTATTACAGGGAGGTATCTAGTTTCCTAGGAAAACACAGCTTAGGGGTGTTAGGGTTTAGGGAATAGGGCTTGGGAATGGGAAATAAGATGATGTAGGGGCAGGGGGAGTGTTTTATGAAGTGTGGAAAGGGAAAATAGGGTCTAGGGAAAACAATGTTGGATTGAAAGAGTGAAAGCTATGGTTTCTTTGCTCAAAATAGGGTGAGGAGGGTGTTAGGGTCCTATAATAATAGGGTTCATAATTTTTGAATTGACATTGATAGTCTTGTAAATATGTACATACCTTGCTTTCTGCAAGTTGTTTTCCCATATTTGAAAATAATTAAAAAATGAAAAGAAGTTAAAAGTCCTAAAAGAAATATCAAAGGACTTAGAAAAGAAAAGATAAAAAAGAATAAAAAATGAACCCCAAAAGAAAAAAGAGATAAAAATAAGACATGAAAGTGAGCAAGTCAAAATGCCACTACTATTTACTTTTACTGCAAGAATAATGATTATGTGAAGATTGTTCAAAATGCCATAATCCATGATCAGTTAAATAGTTTAATATTAACTTTTCATGCTTTTAATTTCATGTTTTATATAGAGAATAAAGATATGTCAAAGAATTTACACTTGACAAATCAATAGATAGTTAGAGAATAAATGAGGAGCTCAACAGTTTAATCTGAGCCCTTCGATGAAACAAGGTTAGAATTAGATAGTTTAAATGCTTTAAAATAAAAATGGATTTAGGGTTGCAGGCTTAAATGCACCCATGCAAGCCATATAATAAATCATCATCGGGCTAATTACTAATTTCCCCTCCTGCACAATGATCCAGTATTCAAAACCTCCAGTTAAAGAGGCTCAAAGCATTTCTCTTACTTCTGTTGGGACTGGACCGAAGGCTTAGTAACTGATTGGTTAAAAATACTGGACTCCCTTCACAAAACCCATTTCATCAGCATATTCACCCTATTCCAAAAAATATAATCCCTTTTCCTAAGTAAAACACCTTTTTTCTTAGAAAAGTAAAATGTCGTCTTAATTAATTTCATTTCATCCAAAAAACACTCAGAAACCCACAAAATACATTTTATCCTAAGTTTATGTGTAAATATCAAAATGGGATAATTTTATGCTAAAATTCCTATTTTACACTTAGTTTATTTCTATGTATTTTCATTTCATTTCATATTATTTTTTTAACATAAAGTATTAATCTCCTTTAGACTACCCCTTCCCGTATATTTTATTAATTCATTTTATTTAAATATCCCATAAACCCATTATTTAATTTTAACCTATGGCTTTAATTACCCCATGTGCTAAATATAAACCCTGCCCTTTCCTCATAGGTTAAAAATATCTCATATAATAATATCGTGCCATTCGTTATAAAAAATTTGTAAAGGTTTTATACGCCATGTTATTACACCCCGAAAATCAAAATAATACATTGGTTTACGTTAAAAATATGTTTTAAATGTTAACTAATCCTGCCGCATAACACAACAAGCCCAGGCCCCATGCCGCACTGCCGAGTAGCTTCCTCATTCAATCACAACCATTCGCACGTATGCCTCCAAATTCTACAACCAAAAAGAAATATCACAAATCTAAAGGTGTGAACATTAACCATTTCAAAATTTGTGAAATAACTTGTTTTGAGCCCTTATCTCTACTCCACACGACAGCATATCACTGGATTGCATTCGATCCCATAAAAATACTTACCGCCCAAAGCTTGCACGATAAGCCACTAACGGTTTTCTGCCTCCAGTGCCAAAACCACCTCCCCTCTCTGATATGACCACCATTAAATGCATACTCTTTAAACCTAAAACGTTATAAAATCTTCCTATATAAGCAGAAAATCCCTTCTTTGCATTCTATCTGTGAGTTTATCCATTCTGACTGAAGAAAAAAAGACATGTACACTGGTTTCATGCCTAGAGAGCTCGAAAAAACCACTGCAACTGCTATCAAGACCACTAGAAACCTCAATTCATTTCCATAAACCTCCAAATCCATTAGAAACTATCAGACGCCTCAGAACTCATTTCAAAAGATCAAATACCTGAAAAAATAGGTATTCCTCATATAAAAAACATGCTTATCATTTGAAAAGTAATTCTATGAAGAAATTAAGCCTAGAGAAGCCCATTTATCCATATAAAGACCTTGTAGTTTCCCGAAAATAACAAATTCTCTATAAAAACCCTGATAAACCCTATTTTGATACTGCAAACTGGTTTTTACAGAAAAATTAGATATTTTTAGTCTTTGCATACCTTGAAAAGGCTCCTAATTAATCTAGCAACCCTTTTCAAAAGATCCCCAACCCTTTTGTTCCCAATTTGAACCAGTTTCAGTCCAGTTTTTCTAAAAAAAGTAGAGGAAACCCTTGTCTATCATTTTTTGTGCCAGTAAGACTCTAAAGAACAGTTTGAAACCAAATTTGAAGGTTTAAATTAAAAAAAAAGCCAGTTTATGCCTATTCCTATTTGATTACCTTTTTTTAATTTAAAAACACTTCTGTAAACAGTTTAAACTTACAGAAGAGTCCAAAAAGGCCCAAATACAGAGTTTCAAGTACCCAGAAAGTATAAAAATGTCAAAATCAAACCCAGCAATATCTTCCAAGACTGCAATTATTGTAAATCCTCTACAAACTCCTATTGTAGACATTGAACATACACCCTTAGCATATGTGGATTATAAAATAGTAGACCTAGTTATAGAATTTAATCTATTAGACCTCCACTACTGGAGTCTTGAAAAGTCATTAGATCAAGTTGAAGAAGTCCAAATTTGCGATTTAGACCTACCCAAATATGTTGCTCCACTCACCCATCAATGTCAAGAGGTCATTAGGTTATGTTAGACCTATTATTCACCTAAACAAAGAGCAATGGTAAATGAAAATAAAGAAGTGTTGTTTATAATTACGGTTGAGTCAATAAACCAGATGCTACAGCTCATACCAAATCCCAATGCTATTCCTTTATCCATAGAAGCACTCACAAAGTTGTACATTGGTCTTGATTTTCCCAAAAGGTTTCAGATTTTCCAAGTTTTCATGCCTTTACAAGTTGAAATTCCACAGATCAACCCTCCTTATTCTACTTCAAAATTTCCAGAAGGGTCAAGGAATGTCATATCCATGTTGTCTTTTATCCTAGGGTATTTTACAGATGAGTCAATCCTAGGTTTTCTATCTACCTTTGCACCAAGACAACGTCCTTCTGTCATTTTCAATTATGTTGAATACATAGCTGATAATATCCATGAACATCTTGTCAAATTGCCAACTGAAGGAGTATTTAGGTATACTTCTTTTCTTTTCCATATGTTCTTATACTTCCAAGCAGACAAGTTCCCAATAACACTTCAAAAGCTTTATATTGAAGAGAACCCACTCTCTGTCATCTTTTGGACATCTCTGATTAGAAAAGAGTGCATAGAATTCATTAATGCAGATTTTACATATTACTTTATTCATCCATTGATAAACATGTTGAAAAAAATAGTACAACCAAGAAAAAATGATGAGATAAATAAATTTCTATAGCTATTAGAGCAAACTAGAACTGGCGATTGGTACTTATATCAGAAACATACAGAAATCAGAGTTTTTGGGTCAAATATTTTACCCTATAAACTAACTAAGTATGTGCTAATGATATTTTTTTCCTTCGAGTACATCAGGAAAATCCTAAATTCAGATTCTATCAACTTCCTAGCAGCCAAAAATAAAACCCTATTTAATTTGAAGAATCAAGTAGGACCTTTTATTTATAATCACAGAGATGTGGGACAAGAAGCAGCAAAATAATTGCTTGAATACAAATTTGAAGAAATTTTCTCATGGAATTATGATCCACAGGGAATACTAAGAAAAATGAGGGTGAAGTGCAAACTGACACCTTATATTCATGAAAAAGGACCATAAATTGAACAATTTTTCAGTCAAACAGAGTGGCCAGAAAATACCTTGGTAGAAGCAGTTAAACAGGGTGATACTAGTCACACCTTGAAAACTTCAAATCAAGGAAATAAATCTACTAAAATAATCATAGAAGAAAGTACCTACACTGCTGAGACAACAACTGAGACTAGGTTTAAACTCATATACAATAAAAATCCTAAGATTAATCCAGTTGATAAAGAAAAAGTGACCATAGAAGTGGAAGATACAGATGTTCCAGAGACAAACACTGACGCTGCTATAGTCATTACGAATGAGCCAGCCACAGAGATTCTAAATGAAGAACACGCTAATAATTCAAAAACATAGGTAATAGAGAAATAGCAGAGTATGGAGGCATCCTCCTCACAGACAGCAGAAAATAAAGATCTTGACATCAAGGAAAAATATAAGCAGATAAAGACAAATAATGAAGAAATAAAAAATGAGATCTATTATCAGTATTTGAAATGGACACCAGGTATCTAGAACAGACTTCTATCAACTTTTGATTATTCAAACAATAAGTTGATCTTGAAGTGCCTACAAAAAGTATCCATGCAATACATCAAATTGAGTTTCACAAGAAAAATTATGATATGCTTTATTATACCATAACTATAAAGGCCATGAGTTTCCAAAAGATCCAGAACAAAATAATAAACATGAGAGATCAAATGAAAGTTGAAAAGGCTTCCTCATATGTAAAAGATCTTAGGATTAAGTCTTGAGAAGAATTGGTTATCCAAGTAGGATATGATCCTGCTAATGCCAAAGCTGCAAAAGGGTTAGTGAGGAAAAAGAATGTTGATATTTTAGCACTTAGGAAAAAATGCAAGCTTCCACCAACTGAACATCCACAAGCCAAAGAAATAGTGTAAGAGGCAAGTAAAAAATATGATATGATGAACCTAATTTTACAATTAACAGGACAAATAAAAGAGATGGAAATCCAAATTGACAAGCTTGTCCATGAAAGAGAAAATAAAAAATCACAGGAAGCTCCTACAATAATTCCCATGGTTACTACAATTTTTCCTTCAACTCTGGCAGAAGGGTTGGCACCCAAAGTACCACTGGCTACTACAGTGCTAGTGACATCATCAACTACTTCAGCTATAGAATCCTCTACCACAACAGCTCAACATTCTGATGAGGCTAGTAAACTAGTTAAATCCATGGAAGAAATGACACTTCAAACCAATGATATCAATACGTTGAAGAAGGTAATTGAAAATCTTGAATACACTAAGAAGCTAGCCCAAATTAATGCTAAAACTTAGGAACAAAGCGCTAATAGGTTAAGTGTTGAATTGAAGAAAATACAAAAAGATTTATCCTTGAAAGAGCCAGTGTCCTATGTGAAGAATCAGTTATGGAGTAAAATCATTGAATCATTTTTGCCATCAATCCAGGTAATATATGAGCAAAAGGATTTTCTAAAGGCAGCACAAGAAGAGATTCAGAAAACAAAGGAAGAACTAGGTGCCAAACCTGAGCAGGCCCTAGAACTAATCAAGTTTCTCAACAACAAGAACAAGAAAGAACTTGAAGAGATAGAAATGACCGATAGAACAAGGAAATAATTGAAATAAGGAAAGTGATTTCAAATAATAATTTAATGAAGTAGTTAGAAGAAAAATGTTAAAACATGAACATAGCGATAACCAAGTTTGTGGTTAAGTTCGCGATCTTGAGGCAAAGAGGTTTGCCTAACATCTTGGTTATTAATGATAAAATCTTGCCATAGGAAGACTACAACAAGAAAATTAGAGACTATGCAAAAGAGTAGGTTGACAAAACAAAAGGACAAGGAATCCCTACAGGAAAGGTTTTACATAGAACTTTTGAAGACTTGTTTTATCTATAGCATGAGATAAAACACTTATTTCTTACAAAACCAACATTTAATAGATACACTGAGGTAGATGAGAACTTTAGGAAGCTTAAAAAGATAAAAATTCCTGATGATGAATCTTTGTAATCACTCACTAACTTACTGTAAAAGTCAAATTCCAGAGAAAAAGATTAAAATAGTTTGCTGATTTTTTATAGTCAAAACATAATTTTACAACAGTAAGGCAGTTTTAAGAGAGTTTAAAGTGTATCAGAGGTAAAGAGTATCAGATAAGAAGATAATATTTCAAAATAGATTTGAAATATCTTTGCCAGCAAAGAGGACAACAAGTCAGCCAACTACACCCAATCCAAAACATCACTTCTATTTTATTTGGATAAATAGGAAAGCTTGCTAAGTTGCTAAGCAACTGTCACTATTTGTTGTAAAAAATATTTTATTTTCCTTAGAAAAATACTAGGAGTATTCTAGGATATTTTGTAAACATTTTTGTATATATACTTCATCTTTTGAAGTATTATTGTGGAATATATTGCTGAGGATTTCTATAGTTAATATTTCTGTACCTGAAGGCATTTTGTAGCAAGTTCGAGTAGCAGACTCGATCAAATCATCTAGCATCATATTTCAGGATTCATGTGATGAGCCATTGAAGTGAAGTACTTTCTACTATCTTTGTTTATCTTCATATGTTTACATGCATCCATACATGTATTTTAAATTTGAATGATAAATCAGGAGTATTATTACAGGATTTATTAAAAGCACCCTATCTTTAACTGTTTATCATTTATATGTTTTCTGCTGATTTCCAGAGTAGGGAAACCTTAATTTCTCCCTCTTTCGAAAGATATCTGCCTATTCCTTCCTTATCCTGATCAAATAATTCTTGATTGCTCATTATCCTGATCAAATAGCTTCACCAATCAACCTTCCAAGGTCTTCAATGACTTGTCTATCTTGCCCTGAAAATATTTGACTTTTTGACCTTGATCCTAGTTCTATCTGCTTGAATTTGGACTCCTTAGCCCAATGAACAAACAGATCTATCACTGTCCATCTCACTAAGTGAGTTTTTATCACCAAACCAAACCAAACCAAATCAAAACCAATTTTCACAATCATAACTAGCCTAATATCTTATAATTAAAACAAAGTTAAACCTTAAAGAGAGATCCCTCTCTGAACCCTAGGAAGGCTAGATCCCAGAGTTTAAAAGTTGGTCTGTGGTTACCTCTAATGTTCTTAGACTTTAAATCAAAATCTCACAACTTGAGAATTATTAGAGTGATAACATACTAGCGACTCCACTGGGGAATTAACCAATCCTCAGTCTTAAAATAGGTCTTAAGGAAGTCATTTTTATCATATTTTTGCCTTTAAGACTCTTTTATAAGTTGTGAGTATAAAAAGCTGTAATTTTGTATTCTAGAAAAATTTACTATACCAGGTCTAACCCGGATCCTAAACTTGTTGTTATAGTAGACAATTCGGATAGAATTGGGAAAAGGAATAAACGAGTAGAAGATTTAGGTGCTAAAGCTTCCTTAGATAGAGCCAATTCACTACCAAAAGAGTTAGTGAGTTTACAAGACATAGAGTTTGACCTGAATTTTGAACATTCTTTGTTCATAAGTAAATCAAAAAGTAATTTAACTAGTGATGTTATAGATCATGTTTCTATTTCATTTCTTGAAACAAAGTAGGAAAATATTTCAGCAGATTCTGAATCAAAGATATTTAAATCTCAAGATAAACTTGAAGAAATAAATGCTACTATTCTTTAGGAAATAGATGAAGCTATTTAATTAGCTCAATTATTAGTATATACATCTAAGCCTTCTATTTCTCATTTAAATACCACTACATCATCTATAATTTCCACCACCCTACAATCTATAGATCCATTTATCCCTAGACAAACCTTACAAACTAGAATACTATTTCCATATTCTCCCACATCAACTTCATCCACTAGTTTATCTTCTACAAATTTAAGCACATCATTCTCATTTCTAAGTAGTTCTTCATATATTACGATTTTATTTTCTAGCACCCTGACTTTATCTTTTAGTTCATCCACCACTTTTTCTAGTTCACCATCTTATATTCTAGTTTCATTAGCCACCTCTTTACCTACATCAGCTAGTACTTCCACTTCAGCCCCAAGCACTTCCAATCTACCTCCTAGCCAAGCTAGAATTCAAGATATGGCTGCTAGGTATTATCCCCTAGTTCTTCCAACACAACTACATGACATGCCTCAGAATTACCAAAGTAAGATACCCCAATTTGATGCTACTACTCATTACACTACATAGAAACATATTAATAAAATGACAGATTACTTTGAGCTTCATGAAATAGATGATTTTGATGTACAAATGAGATTGTTTGCACAAAAATTAACAGGGGAACTTAAAAAAGGGTTTAAAGGTCTTAATGTTGGTAGTATAACAAACTTACCAGTTTTTTATAGATTATTTTTGAATAAATGCGAAAATAAGAAAAATCCACTCCAAATATTATCTGAATTTGATGCCATGAAAAGAACTCCTAATGAAACAGTCCAAGACTACTGCACTAGATACAATAGTGTTTATAATTCAATCCCAGCTAATCTCAAACCCACTCCTGATTCTGTCATACTCAAATTCCCTGATGGATTTGACACATACATGGACTATCAGCTGAGGGAGAGAAATGCTGAAACTTTATAAAGAATGCAAACAGATGTTGTTAGTGTAGAAGTAAATATTTTGGCCAGAAAATCTAGATTAAGGAATGAGAGGAGAGTAACCATAAAAGAAGAGACATCTAGTTCAGATGGAAGAATAAATCAATTAGTTAATATTTTAGAGAGAATGATGGATAGATTAGACAATGTAGAAAGGAGACCTCAATGGGGTAATCAACAACAAATCACGAATCCCAACTTCAGGAAAAACACAAACTTAGGAAAATCAAAAGAATCAACCCCTGATCAGACAATAAGACCTCCATTTAAAGAGAACTATGCTGAAAGTTCTCAACAGAATGATGATGATGAGGATACCATAAATCTAATGGGAATAGATGATAATAACACTATCTTTCTCACACAGGAAGATCAAGAGTTATTTGAACTCCAACAACTTCAATTAGATTCAGGTGAATCATTTGACTACAAACAAGGTTATGAATTTTCTCTTAATGAAGTACATAGTCAATATAACCTTAGAAAAAATAAAAACACAGAGCCTTTTACTAAGAAAACTGCTCAAACAGAAAATAAGAAAACAGTAGAAGATCCCATAACAAAATTTATGCAAATTCTCCCTAGGGAAAATAAGAAAAACTCTAATTCATCCCAAAAAATTTCCAGCCCTAAAATTTCACCCAGTCCTAATATTGTTGACATAATAGATGAAGTTTCCCAAGATTCAAAAGATCACAAAAATCTGCTACTGTAAAAGTATTTAATTATGCTAAAAAAATAAACTTCGAGTCCAAAACATCCACTGCTAATTCAAAATCAGCAGATACAAAAGCTACCACTGCAAAAACAACTTCTGATAATTCAAAATTTGAAAAAACATCTACTACTTCTCAAACCGCTCCTGAAAAGAAAACTAGGAGTAGTAAAACACAAGAAAATCAAAGAGAAAATGAAAATATAATTATAGAATAATAAGATAAACCTACTCAAACTACAGTTCCTAAGGAAGAGTTAATTCAAATTAGTAAATCACAATCTTCATTCAATATACAAATTGAAATTGCAAAATTGAAAATACCAATTCCTTTGAAAAAATTGGTAAAACATGATTTGTATAAAACAAATATCACTAAAACATTAAACATGAATGATGGAGAAGACTCTGTAAACTTGAATGATGATTAACTAGATTTGATTTTTGGCCCTGATGTTAATGGAAAGCATCAAGATGGAGCAGTTCCACCATTTTACATCAGTTTAACTATTCATGACCAAATTTTACACAATGCAATGTTAGATTCAGGAGCTTCATAGAATCTAATGCCAAAAGCAATAATGGAAACCCTGAACTTAGACATCACAAGGCCTTACAAAGATTTATTTTCATTTGATTCAAGAAAAGTGAAATGCTTAGGTTTAATTAAATATTTCTTTGTCACATTAGTTCAATATCCTGGTAAAAGTATACTCATGGACATTGTAGTAGCTGATATCCCACCGAAGTATGGAATGTTATTATCTCACTCATGGGGAGAAAAATTATAGGGATGTCTACAATTGGACATGTCATATGCTGCTATATTAGTTTTTGGTCAAACAAAGAAACTCTATAGGGAAACATTGATGAAATATATGGTATGTAGTGCAGAAAAATCAATAAATTACACAATTTACATTACACCTACTGACCTAGATTCATTCATCTTATGTAACTCTGAAAGTGATAATGAAATCAAAACTGAACTAAAAGACAAAAAGAAAACACAAAACGATTAAAATATATTTCATGAATCTTTATGGCATTTATATTTTGATGGATCAGTCAATAAACTAGGAGTAGGAGCAGGAGTTTGGATAACTAATATTGAAAAGAATCATGCAAAAGGCCATGCTTTCAGACTGAATTTTAAATGCACCAACAATATGGCTGAGTATGAAGCCCTAATTTGAGGACTCCAGATCATCAGAAACTTAGGAGGCCAAAGAATATCAATAATGAGAGATTCAAAGTTGATTCTAAAATAGATAAATGAAGAATATTCTGTTTACAATCCTAGATTAGGCCGATATAGAGCAATTGTGTTAGATTTGATAGATGAATTGTTGGAATGTAATTTCTCTGTAATACCAAGAAAGAAAAATATACAAGCACACTCCTTAGCAACTTTTTCGAGTACTTGTAATCTACCCTTTCAGCCCAATCATAAGTATACTGCAGAAGTAAAACACAGACAAATAATTCCAGATAACCTCAAATATTGGAAAAATTTCTCACAAGATCAATATATTTACCATTTTATGAATAATGAAGGTGAATTTCGAAATTGTAAAATACACACAGACTGTACATTAGATCAGGATTTAGATAGTGAAATTGATTTGAATAATATAGATGTAAATAAAGTAAAGTTTGCTAGACCTACTAAATTTAGTCAATCAGATATAGATAACTTAGAGAGAGTAGAAATTGATGAGATAATTAATGATGAATCTGATATATTAAATCTCAAAGATGATTTCTTACCAAAAGGTTTAACTCCTTTAGAAGATTTATTTGACTCAAATGATGTTACTAGACAACCCAAAATGGAGCCACTTAGATCTGATATTGAGGAATGTAACATTGGCACAGAGTTAAAATCCAAAATGATCAAACTTTCCAGAGTCTTACCTCAGCAAGAAAAAGAAAAATATATTGTTTTTTTCAAGGAATTTCAAGATATTTTGCTTGGAGTTTTGAGGACCTAAAATCATATGACACCAACATAATACAGCAGAAAATCCCTACAAAAGAAGACCAAAAGCCTTTTAAACAAAAGTTAAGAAGGATCAACCCTATTTTGATGCCTTTGATTGAAAAAGAGGTAAAAATAATGTACGATGCATATATAATTGCACCATTCATATATTCTGATTGGGATTCTAATCTAGTTCCAACCAGAAAAAAGATAGGAGAGATTAGGTTATGTGTTGATTTTAGGAATCTAAACTAAGTATCCTTAAAAGAAAATTATCCTTTACCAAAAATGGATCACATTTTACAAAGGGTAGTTGGTTCTTCTAGGATTTCAATTTTAGGTGGATTTTCAGGATACAACCAAACTTTAGTCCAACCAGAGGATCAAGCCAAAACAACTTTTACTACTCCTTGGGGCACTTTTATGTATGTAAATATGCCTTTTGGTTTAATGAATGCAGAGGCCACCTTTCAAAGAGCTATGGATATAGCCTTTGCAAAGGAAATTCATGAATTCTTGGTGATTTACTTAGATGACCATACTGTATTTTATAAGACTGATTATGAACACTTGGATCATCTTACAAGTCTTTATTAAATGCAGAAAGTTTGGCATCTCTTGAAACCCTAAGGAAACCTTATGTGGATTAGAAGAAGGTAAGTTACTAGGACATATAATATCTAAGGAAGGAATTAGAATAGACCCTGCTAGAATAGAATCAATTCTTAACATTAGTCCTCCTAGAAATATAAAAGAGTTACAAGCTTTCCTAGGTAAAATTAACTTTTTAAGAAGATTCATCTCCAATTTAGCTGAAATAATTAGAGAACTCAATAATATGTTGAAAAAAGATCCAGTTCTTAAATGGACCATTGAGGCCAAACAATCATTTTAATCTATCAAGTAGGCCTTAACCAAAAATCCAGTCCTTATAAGTCCTGATTTTAAAAAGGATTTCATCATTTTTTCCTTTGCTTCAGAGCACACCATTGCCACAGTTTTACTACAGAAAAATGACCAGGGTTATGAGCAGCCCATAGCTTTATTTAGCAGACCACTTAGAGATGCCACTTTGAAATAAAATATCATGGAAAAAAAGGCCCTAGCTTTGGTAAAGGAAATTAAATATTTCAACGTGTACATTCTTTATTCTCACATTATTGCCTATGTCCCAAATGCAATAGTAAAATACATTCTAAATCAGGATGGTCCTACTGTTAGAGGAGGTAATTAGATAGCCACAATTTTGGAATATGACATAGAGATAAAACCCAATAAACTTATAAAAGGTCAAGGTTTAGTCAAACTCATGGTTGAATCAAATTTTCATGCCCTAGACATAAATTTTATTGCCCAAGTAGATGATCAAGAAGAGATGGCGACTCTAGAGATTAGTGAAGCCTTTTCAGACTCACCATGGTATGCAAATATCATATTTGTATTAGTAAACTTACAAGCTCCTCCTAGATTATTAAGAACAGAAGCTAGATTCTTAAAGCTAAAGGCAGTAAGTTTTTGTTTATTAGACAATGTAATTTCTTGGAAATATCCTAATGGTATTTTGTTAAATTTTTTGTTAAAATAAGAAGGTGAAAAAATATTAGAAGAATTCAATGCAGGTGACTTTGGTGGACATCTCTACTGGAATACTACTGTAGACAAAATCCTGAGAGCTGGTTTTTACTGGACTACTTTGTTTGTAGATGTAAAAAGGTATGTGACCTCCTGTCACAAGTGTGAAATATTTGAGGGTAAGAAAAAATTGTTACCCTTGCCCTTAAAATCCATCTCAACAGGGAATGTCATTTCAACAATGGGGTCTTGACTTCATTGGTTAAATTCACCCTCCATCATCAGCCCAACAGAAGTGGATTCTGACAGCCACTGATTGTTTTAATAAGTGGATTGAAGCCATACCCTCTAGGAAAGCCACTAACATTGTCATTATCTCCTTTTTAGAAAGAAACATACTTTCAAGATTTGGATGTCCACAAAATATTATTACTGACAATGCAACTACATTCAAATCCAAAAAGATGAATGAGTTTTGCCATAAATATCACATTACCCTAGGCCATTCTACTGCATATTACCCTCAAGGTAATGGCCTTGATGAATCTTCAAATAAGAGCCTTGTAAACATCATCAAGAAGTTACTAGAAGATAACAAAAAGACTTGGAACAAGAAGTTAGTTAATGCCTTATGGGAAGATAGACTTACCACCAAAAAATATATTGGTACATCCCCTTACAAGCTTGTCTACGAAATGGATGTTGTTTTTCCATCTTCCTTAGGAGTACCAGCGATGAATATTATGAAAGAATTACAAGTTGAGACAAATGACATTAAAAGAAGGATTAATCAAACCATTCACTTGCAGCAAACAAGAGAAGAGGTTTATATTAAGTCTCAAGTTATCCAGGATAAGATAAATAAATTTTTTGACAAAAAGAGTAAAGAAGATGATTTCTACATTGGAGACAAAGTGTTAAAATAGGATTCAAGGAGAGAACAGAAAGGTAAACATGGAAAATTTGATTTTATATGGAAAGGAACTTATGTTTTTTATGGTTACAGAGGTAGCAATGCCTTCTTTTCGAAAGAAATGGATGGATCAAATTTTCTAGGTCGACCAATCAATGGCAAAATTTTGAAACACTACTACTCAGAGATAAAAAAAAGTTAGTTTTATTTACTTTGGCCATTGTACATATACATTGAAGATTTTAGATTGGATTGGATGTTTTCCTAACCAATTTTAAGCCCAGAGAGAAGGCCCTAAGATTTTAGAGGTAAAAAATCATAAGTATAAATAACTGCAGAGATCATAAGACACTTACAAGGTCATCACAGTCAAAATTCAAAGGCTACTAGTCTTAAATTTCTTGATTTTTCACCATGAAATGCCATCCCCATCTGGAGCCACTGTTAGGGTCCTAAAATAATAGGGTTCATAATTTTTGAATTGAGTTTGATAGTCTTGCAAATATGTACATTCCTTGCTTTCTCCAAGTTGTTTTCCCATATTTGAAAAAAAAATAAAAATGAAAAGAGGGTAAAAGTCCTAAAAGAAAGATCAAAGGACATAGAAAAGAAAAGATCAAAAAGGATAAAAAATGGACTCCAAAACAAAAAATAGATAAAAATAAGAAATGAAAGTGAGAAAGTCAAAATGCCACTACTATTTACTTTTACTGCAAGAGTAATCATTATGTGTAGCTTGTCCAAAATTCCATAATGCATGATTAATTAAATAGTTTAATCTTAACTTTTCATGCTTTGAATTTCATGTTTTAGATAGAGAATAAATATATGTCAAACAGTTTAAACTTGAAAAATCAATAGATTGTTGAAAAAATACCGAGAGGGGGTGAACCGCATTTTCCGCATAATCAAATCTTTTACTTTTTCATTCCTTAAACCCATACGGCCATTTTCTTTCAAGAAAACTAGCGTACGTTACGTAGATCTAGATATGTCATTAAATCTTCACTTCTATTATTCCATCATTCATTCATCGTATGTTCAATGAAACATGCAGTAAGAAAGAACAAACCATCACACAAAGCATCACACACAGCACCGTGGATTTTTAGGTGGAAACCCAAATCGGGAGAAAACCACCGCCGCAACTTGCTCAAACTTTCTTCAATATTTTATTATAGAGAAAAACATCTTACAACATATGTGTCAGTTACATCACCAACACAGCACCCACCGTGCTCGCTACTCGGCCTCTCTCGGGAAGGGAGCTCCAACCCTCGACTCGTTTACTTAGCCTCACCTGGAAGGGAGCCACGACCCCCGATCTCGTTTACTGTACCCTCACCTCCGGAAGGAGCTACGACCCCCTCGACCGAAGGCTACAACCTCAAAGACTCTTATGGACCACGTTTCATTAATTAATCGGATCAAAAAGCTTCTCCACTAGAACAACTTGCATGCCTCGTTTCATCATATTTCGACCGGACCCTTTCCTTACTTTTACACAAACATACATCACCAACAGATACTTATCAACATGACGATAGCGTAAATGACACAGTATCGTATCAGATATTTCATACCCTTGCTTCATAAATCCTAGTTTGCATACGCGCTTTATCACATCGATGTCGCGTATATACTTCAAGCCTATCCACACAAACCAACAGATACCCCCGCGTTGTATATTTTATTGCGCATACGCGCTTTCTCTTCGCCGGGCCGCGTACAGGCGCGCTTCTCCGAGCGGGGCGGGCAGATAGATCTTCAATCATTACGTTGCAGGCATACTCATCGTACCGATATCTGGCCGTATTCAACCCTTTACATCGTACGTATGTTCGCCTATCGATGTACCTAATCACCCTACAAATGTATCTAGCAAATACAAGCACATTTCAGATCTAGAGATCTCGCTTCATCATTTCTTCATAAGTGCATCATAGATTCAGATCTATCATCAAACCTTTTGCCCTTTCCATGCAGACATACTTCATATAGAGAAGTATTCATTCAAGTCGTACATCTTGCACTCACTCATGATTTACCAATGAATTTCTTCTCCTTATATAGGTTTATCCTTTTTCAATACCACGTTAAAGCATTACCATGAGCCTTCAATACCACGAGCCAAAGCAATACCATGAGCTCACGCCGCCCCGGCCCCTTTTTCAATACCATGAGCCAAACCAATACCATGAGCCTTCAATTACTTCGTGTCCTTCAGATTTGCACTTTTTGAGCGCTTTTTCCCCATACGGCGACTTCGGGCACGTTCTTTCCTCCCTGGGGCGGGTGCATACGCGACTTCTAGACATATCCCATACTCTTTATCAAGATTTAGCACATGCTGAATTCTTTTCTTCATCGCCTTCTATACACACCTTATATGCCACACCCATTTACTTCATCAAGAACATATTTCACTTCAAGCGCAACTTCATCAAGTAAGTTGCCATCATCTTCATCAAGAGGTCGGCCCATGACACTCGCATCATATTGCTAACAAACATCATATCACACGTATTTTACATCGTTTACCAAGTCCATCAAGTCAAGAATAACTTCCACGTGATTGCCATCAATGACAACACATGTCAACTGTCACATGTCTTCATCTTCATTTAGTGGGTCGCCACTGTCGACAACACCGCATCATATTTCCAACAATCTCCCCCCTTTGGACTTGATGCAACCACGATGGTGTTTGGTTACCACAACAGATAAGTACATTTTGACACCATGTCACTCTCCCAATTCTTTGACACCATTATTATCCGCATTCAAACACCATGTCACTCTCCCCTTTGACATCAAGGCAAAAGGGCGATCAAAACTAACACACCTCCCTTGACATCAAGGGCAACTAAGTGATCAAACCAGCGGATCAAACCCAACACACCTCCCTTTGACATCAAGGGCAACGCGATCAAAAACCAACACACTCACCCCCGTTTCTCCTCATGTAGAAAAAAGGGTTCATAGACCGATGTATACCGAAGTGACCAAGCTCCCCCGAGTTCATGCCGAATCATCAAACATATTTTTCAATGGAGTACATGACCACATTTTCCTATCACCAATGGACTCATTCATAGTATTCTTCAACATAAGACATCAAGTATCATATCATCATCATTTAGAACTGAGAAATTAAGTCGATATTGAGTCAACAATATAGTTATTAACAATCGCATCGATGCTCCCCCGAACCTCTCGCTCCGCATCTTCAACTATCATATAAATTCTCTTATCATCAAAGGTATGCGCGACCGTGTCCGGGCGTGAAACTCGCGTGCATACGCGACTTTTGTTAATATAAACGCGTATGGAAAGTGAAGCATATAAAATTTTCATCTTCCTTCATTTCCTCCCCGAGCTTGTACCTCCCGTACCGTCCTTTCGACATTAGATGTGCTGTCGAAGTAAACATAACCAGAATAATCAAAATCAATCCTGAGAGACATCATACATTGCTCCCCTTGTGATGATACATTACTAAATCTCATAATGTATCCCACATCATTCTTGGCAACAATCGTAGAAGTAAGTTTTAAGCGATGATCTCAGTATGCCTCAATTCCTACGTTTCTCGACTTCCGTCCTCCTTCATTTTCCAAATTTTCTGAGCTTTCCAACCGTGTGTCGAAAATCGTCCACTTTCCCGCAGACCGTTCATCCCGCATTCTTTTTCTACAGGTCCATACTTGTTACAAGAATAACATCTCATGTGTCCGCAGAAATAAGCATAAGAGTCATAATGAGTATTTCTAATCTTTCCTCCTTTTACAATCACCGCCATGTCCATATCAAAGAAGAACAATATCCCTTGGGAAGCAAAGTACCTTTCCTTCGAGTAGAACCGTTAGATTGTGACCGAAATGATCCGCTCTTGCAATTTGCCGCAACATGCCCATAATGGTGACATTTAAAGACTTAATTGCCTTTTGGAATGAATTCCTTGAGAATTCATGATTGTTACTGATCTTTTATTTCTTTCAAGACTTTTTGTGTTTTGCATTGACATCCTCCACTTTTAGCACTTCCTTGTTGACATCTAATTTTAATAGTTTCATGGAAACCACACCAAGTTTGATAGCAGGAGACCTTTCGATTACTTAGAATATTGTTCAAAGTGTTGAATATCTTTAAACTTCAAAAAAGTTTAACTTTTCTCTAATTCTTTACCTTTTGAGAATGTTTACCTCAACCTCCAAGGCTTGACATACTGTTTGTCATGCTTTCTTCTTCTTCCATCTTCTACTTGGTCCTTTAGATTTAGAATCTCTTCTTCAAACCAATTTTCGTTTTCTTCACATGTTTTTCCGTTTCTTCATTCTTCTTCTTCGTCGAGATTTGCTTTCGAGAGAGATGATTTCTGCTCAAGTCCTTTCATTCTTCGTGGTTTGACATTTCTGACCTTTGAGAAAAAAATATCAATGTCTTTCATTTCTTCTATTCAGCTCCGTATCTTCTTTGAGAGAGACTATCGCTTTCTTCAAGTCTTGTAATTTTCTTGCTTGATTCTTCGAGATCCGCATTTAGATCGTTGACTTCTACTTCTAGTCTTTTAATTCTGCTATGCATAAGCATGAAATCTTGGTACTTGTCCACTGTCCATCTATTTCCATTTGTTCTTTCATCCCTTGTACAAAGTCATTGCTAGAAATTGATCTTCGTTGATCTTCAATTTTCTTCGATAGCTCTCTAGATCCAGCTTTTCTTGCATTATCTTCATCATTACCACCGTAAAGTGAGTCACAAGAACCAACTATCAATACCGATTTATCTTCTTCATTTTCCACGCACACAAGTCGAGATATCTCTTTCGCAGCTCTTCTTTTGCTTCTTTCCTATCATGACGGATCTCCTTCAAGTGACCAAGCTTCTGTATGACCACGCCTCGAATATCAATTGTTGAAAAAATACTCTGTAGAGGGGAGGAATCAAGATTTTCTGACATCAAATTTTTACTTTTTCATTCCTTAAACCCATACGTCGCTGCAAGAAATTAGAAGGTGATACGTTGATCTCTCGTAAGAAACCAGCGGTGACAACATTAAAGAGATCTAGATATGTCATTAAATCTTCACTTCTATTATTTCATCATTCATTCATCAGATGTTCAATAAACAGTAAACATGTGCAGTAAGAATAGAATAAACCATCACACAAAGCATCACACATGAACACCGGCATTTTTAGGTGGAAACCCAAATCGGGAGAAAACCACCGCTGCAGTTGCTCAGCCTTCAATATTTTATTATAGAGAAAACATCTTACAACATATGTGTCGGTGCAGACTCCTACCAGCACGCAGGCACCCACCTGCGCTCGTTTACCAAATTTCTCCCGAAGGGAGTCTAACCCTCGACTGCTTATCAAATTTCTCACCTGGAAGGGAGCTGGACGACCCCCTCGATCTTGCTTACTTTCACCACTCCGAAGTGGAGCTAACACCCCTAATGGAGCATACAATCTCAGCACCTCTATGGACCACGTTTCATTAATTTTCACACTGGATCTAAAGCTTCCACTAGAACACAACTTGCAGGCCTCGTTTCATCATATTTTCAGACTGGACCCTTTCCTTACTTTTAAGCACAAACATACATCACCAACAGATACTTATCAACACAGATCAGAGAGCAGAAACACAGCAGAACAGATCAGATATTTCATACCCCTTGCTTCAACAAACCCTAGTTTGCATACGCGCTTTTACTTCACTGATGTCGCGTATATACGCGCTTCCGTCCACACAAACCAGCGTATACCTCAGTGTATATTTTATTGCGCATACGCGCTTTCACTTCAGCGAAGCTGCGTATATACGTGCTTCCTCCGCGGCGAAGTAGCGTATAGATCTTCAATGATTACAGAGCTGCATACTTCATCAGATCAGATGTTCAATTCAGATTTACCCTTTTCACTTCAGACAGATGTTCGCCTAGATGTTCGCCTCATCACAGATCTAATCACTCCATAAACAGCTCTAGCAAATACAAGTACATTTCAGATCTAGAGATCCCGCTTCATCATTTCTTCATAAGTGCATCATAGATTCAGATCTATCATCAAACCTTTACCCTTTCCATACAGATATACTTCACAGAGAAGTATTCATTCAAGCTCAGACATCTTGCTCCCACACTCATGATTTGCACAATGAATTTCTTCTCCTTATATAGGTTTATCCTTTTTTCAATACCACGGGCCCCTTTTTCAATACCATGAGCCAAAACAATACCATGAGCCTTCAATACCACGGGCCCTTTTCAATACCATGAGCCAAACCAATACCATGAGCCTTCAATACCTGCCCCAGATCACACCTTTTGAGCTGCTCCCATAATGTGCGACTTACACGTTCTTTCCGTGCATACACGACTTCCCCAGACATATCCTAGGTATACTTTACCAGATTTACAATATGTCAATTTTCTTCACTGCCCATACACACCTAGTAGGATACATCAGATTTTCTTCATCAAGAACATATTCTAGCAAGCACAACCTCATCAAGTAAGTTGCCATCATCTTTATCAAGTGGGTTGCCTTTCAAGGACAACACTTAGCATCATATTGTCAACAAACATCATATCACATCAGATTTACATCATTTACCAAGTCCATCAAGTCAAGAATAACTTCATCAGGTGGATTTCCATCAAGGACAACACATGTCAACAGTCGAATGTCTTCATCTTCATTCAGTGGGTTGCCATCAAGGACAACACTCTGCATCATATTTCCAACAATCTCCCCCTTTGGACTTGATGGCAACCACGATGGTGTTTGGTTACCACAACAGATAAGTACATTGACACCATGTCACTCTCCCAATTCCTGGACACCATTATCTGCATTTAAACACCATGTCACTCTCCCCCTTTGACATCAAGGGCAAAGGGCGGATCAAACCAAACATGATCAAAACTAATACTTTCCCTGACAGTCAAGGGCAACTCCAAAGTGATCAAAACCAGCGGATCAAACCCAACACACTCTCCCCCTTTGACATCAAGGGCAACGGGCGGATCAAAACCAACACACTCACCCCCGTTTCTCCTCATGTAGAAAAAAGGGTTCTGCAGATCTGATGTATACTGAAGTGACCAAGCTCCCCCTGAGTTCATGCTGAATCATCAAACATATTTTTCAATGGAGTACATGACTCTATGACTTTCCTATCACCAATGACTCATTCATAATCTTCAACATAAGACATCAAGTATCATATCATCATCATTTAGAACTGAGAAATTAAGCTGATATTGAGTCAACAATATAGTTATTAACAATCAGACTGATGCTCCCCCTGAACCTCTGCTCCAGATCTTCAACTATCATATAAATTCTCTTATCATCAGTGCATACGCGACTGTGTCTGATGAAACTCGCGTGTATACGCGACTTTTGTTAATATAACCCGCGTATGGAAAGTGAAGCATAGAAAATTTTCATCTTCCTTCATTTCCTCCTGAGTTTGTACCTCCTGTACCTGTCCTTTCGACATTAGATGTGCTGTCAGAAGTAAACATAACCAGAATAATCAAATCAACCGTGAGAGACATCATACATTGCTCCCCTTGTGATGATACATTACTAAATCTTATAATCTATCCCACATCATTCCTGCAGTAAATCAGAGAAGTAAGCTTCAGAAGCGGATGACTGCAGTACGGTCTGAATTCCCTATGTTTCTGATCGGTCCTCCTTCATTTTCAAAATTTTCTTGAGCTTTCCAACTGTGTACTGAAAATCGTCCACTTTCCCAGATCTGTTCATCCTGCATTCTTTTTCTACATGTCCATACTTGTTACAAGAATAACATCTCATGTGTCCAGAGAAATAAGCATAAGAGTCATAATGAGTATTTCTAATCTTCCTCCTTTTACAATCAGCTGCTTTATGTCCATACTTGTTACATGAGAAACAATATCCCCTGAAGAAGCTAGAGTACCTTTCTGAGTAGAACCTGTTTGTTTGTGGCTGAAATGATCTGCTCCTGCAATTTGCTGCAACATGCCCATAATTATGACATTTAAAACATTCAATGTTCTTGAATGAATTCCTTTGAGAATTCATGATTTTTGGTCGATCTTTTATTTCTTTCAACACTTCAGGTTTTGCATTGACATCCTCTGAATTTTTAGCACTTCCTTGTGAGCTAGATTCACCTTTAATAGTTTCATGGAAACCAAGACCAAGTTTGATAGCAGGAGACCTTTGATTACTTAGAATATTGTTTAAAGTGTTAGTACTATCTTGAAACCTCAAAAGTTTAACCTTTTCTTCTAATTTACCTTTGAGAATGTTTACCTCAACCTCCAAGGCTTGACATTGCTTTGTCATGCTTTCTTCTTTCCTTCTTCCATCTTCTACTTGGTCCTTTAGATTTAGAATCTCTTCTTTCAACCAATTTTCGTTTTCTTCACATGTTTGTTCCAGCTCTTCATTCTTCTTCTTTGATGCTTCGAGATTTTCTTTCAGAGAGATGATTTCTGCTTCAAGTCCTTCATTCTTCTTATTTGATATTTTTGGATCCCTTTTGAGAGAAATGATTTCAGCCTCAAGTTCTTCATTCTTCTTATTCGAGTCTTCGAGATCTTCTTTGAGAGAGACGATTTCTGCTTCAAGTCTTGCATTCTTCTTGTTTGATTCTTCTAGAACTGCATTTAGATCGTTGACTTCTACTTCTAGTCTTTTAATTCGAGCAGATGCATAAGCATGAAATCTTTGGTACTTGTCTGTCTGTCCATTCAGTATTTCCATTTGTTCTTTCATCCCTTTGTACAAAGCTTCGCTTTTAGAAATTGATCTTCGTTGATCTTCAATTTTCTTGATAGCTTCCTCTAGATCCAAAACTTTACTTACACTATCTTCATCATTACATGCACCAGAAGGTGAGTCACAAAAACAACTATCAATACCTGATTTATCTTCTTCATTTTCTGTTGCACATGTTTTCTGAGATATCTCCTTTTCAGTGGCCTTCTTCTTTTGCTTCTTTCCCATTACGACGGATCTCCTTCAAGCGATCAAGCTTCTGCAGAAGAACCTGCTCTGATACCAATTGTTGGGAAAAATACTGAGAGGGGGGGGTGAATCAGTATTTACTGCATAATCAAATCTTTTACTTTTTCATTCCTTAAAACCCATACGCTACTTTACTTCAGTAAACTAGCGTATATACGCGGATCCCCTTTATGAAACTAGCGTATACCCAGAGATTTAGATATGTCATTAAATCTTCACTTAAACCATTCCATCATTTATTCATCAGATATTCAATAAGCAGTAAACAGGTGCAGTAAGAACAGAATAAACCATCACACAAAGCATCACACATGAACACCAGGATTTTTAGGTGGAAACCCAAATCGGAAGAAAACCACCGCTGCAGTTGCTCAGCCTTCAATATTTTATTATAGAGAAAACATATTACAACATATGTGCTGGCGCAGACTTGACCAGCACGCAGGCACCCACCTGCGCTCGTTTACCAGCCTCTCCTGGAAGGGAGCTCCAACCCCCTGACTTGTTTACCAGCCTCAGTCAAAGGAACTACGACCTGATCTAGTTTGTGCTGCACAGGAGAGGAGCTACGACCCCACGGTGAAGGCTACAACCCTCAGCACCTCATGGACCACGTTTCATTAATTTTCACCACTTTGGATCCGCTTCCACTAGGAAAAGACACAACTTGCAGCCTGGTTTATCATATTTTTAAATTTGGACCCTTTCCTTACTTTTAAGCACAAACATACATCACCAACGAGATACTTATCAACACGGATCGGATAGCGAGAAACACAAGCGAGCGGATGAATGTTTGTACCTTAGCTAGCCAGACCTAGTTTGCATACGCGCTTTCCCTTTACTGATGTCGCGTATATACGCGCTTCTATCCACACAAACCAGCGTATACCTCTGTATGTATTTCATTGCGCATACGCGCTTTCTCTTCACTGAAGCCGCGTATATATGCGCTTCCTCCACGTCGAAGTAGCGTATAGATCTTCAATCATTATAGAGCAGCATACTTCTTCAGATCAAATATTTAGTTCAGATTCAACCCTTTACATCAGACAGATGTTCGCCTCATCACAGATCTAATCACTCCATAAACAGATCTAGCAAATACAAGTACATTTCAGATCTAAAGATCCCGCTTCATCATTTCTTCATAAGTGCCTCATAGATTCAGATCTATCATCAAACCTTTACCCTTTCCATACAGATATACTTCACAGAGAAGTATTCATTCAAGCTCAGACATCTTGCACCCTCACTCATGATTTGCACAATGAATTTCTTCTCCTTATATAGGTTTATCCTTTTTCAATACCACGGGCCAAAGCAATACCATGAGCCTTCAATACCACGGGCCAAAGCAATACCATGAGCCTTCAATACCACGAGCCAAATCAATACCATGAGTCTTCAATACCAAGGGCCCCTGTTTTTGCACTTTTTGAGCGCTTTTTTCCCATACGCGACTTGGAACGTTCTTTTCCGCGTGCATACGCGACTTGCCTTAGACAGATCCGCGTATTCATATAGACATACTCTTTTCATCAAGATTTAGCACATGCTGACTTCTTTTCTTCACTGCCTTCTGTACACACTGTAGATACATCAGATTTACTTCATCAAGAACATATTCTACCAAGCGCAACTTCATCAAGTAAGTTGCCATCATCTTCATCAAGAGGATTGTCATTCAAGGACAACACTCAGCATCATATTGCTAACAAACATCATATCACATCAGATTTACATCGTTTACCAAGTCCATCAAGTCAAGAATAACTTCATCAGGTGGATTGCCATCAAGGACAACACATGTCAACTGTCACATGTCTTCATCTTCATTTAGTGGGTTGCCATCAAGGACAACACTCTGCATCATATTTCCAACATAGATATTTAGAGCATAAATGAGGAGCTCAACAGTTTAATTTGGGCCCTCAGATGAAATAAGGTTAGAATTAGATAGTTTAAATGCTTTAAAAGAAAAATGGATTCATTGTTGCAAGCTTAAATGCACTCATGCAAATGAAGTAAAAATGTTAGAATAATGATGGGTAGGTAGAAAGAAATTGTGCAATGACATGTAATAAAGCATCATCAGGAAAATTACTAATTTATCCTCCCCCACAATGAGCCAGTATTCAAAACCTTAAGTTAAAGAGGCTCAGAGCATTTCTGTGACTTCCTTTGGGACCGAACTCAAGACTTAATAACTAATTGGTTAAAAATACTGGATTTCCTTCATAAAAACCCATTTCCTCAGCATATTCACCCTTTTCCAAAAATATAATCCCTTTTCGTAAGTTAAACAACTTTTCTTGCTCTCAAAAAGTAAAATTCCCTCTTAATTAATTTCATTTTCCTCCAAAAACACTCAAAAACCCACAAAATACAATTTCTCCTAAGTTTATGTGTAAATATCAAAATGGGATCATTTTATGCTAAAATGCCTATTTTACAATTTACTTAGTTTATTTCTATGTATTGTCATTTCATTTCATATTAGTTTTTTAACATAAATTATTAATCTCCTTTAGACTACCCCTTCCCGTATATTTTATTAATTCATTTTATTTAAATATCCCACAAACCCATTATTTAATTTTAACCTATGGTTCTAATTACCCCATGTGCTAAATATAAACCCTGCCCTTTCCCCATAGGTTAAAAATATGTCATATAATAATCCCATGCCATTGGTTATAAAACATTTGTAAAGGTTCTATACGCCATGTCATTTCACCCCGACAATCAAAATAATACATTGGTTTATGTTAAAACTATGTTTTAAACATTAACTAATCCTATCGCATAACACAACAGGCCCGGGCCCTATGCCCCGCCACTGAGCAGCTTCCTCATTCAATCACAACCGTTCGCATCTATGACCTAAAATCTGACAACCAAAAAGAAATATCACAAATCTAAAGGCATGAACATTAACCATTTAAAAATTTGTGAAATAGGTTGTTTTGAGCCCTTATCTCTCCTCCACATGGCAACATATCACTAGATCGCACTCGATCCCACAAAACTACTTACTGCCGAAAGCCCGTGTGATAAACCACCGACGATTGTCTTCCTCCAGTGCCAAAACTATCTCCCTGCTCTCATATGAATGCCATTAAATGCATACTCCTTAAACCTAAAACGTTATAAAAACTTCATGTATACGCAAAAAAGCCCTTATTTGCATTATATTTGTGCATTTATCCATTCCGATTGAAGAAAAAAATACATGTACACTGGTTTCAAACCCAGAGAGCCAAACAAAAACCACTGCAACTATTATCAAGACCACTAGAAACCTCATTTCGTTTCCAGAAACCTCCAAAGCCATTAGAAACTATCATATGCCTCAGAACTCGTTTCAAAAGATCAAATACTTGCACAAACAGGTATTCCTCATAGAAAAGCCTGCTTATCATTTGAAAAGGAATTTTCTGAAGAAATTAAGCCTAGAGAAGCCCACTTATCCATAGAAAAAACTTGTAGTTGCCCGAAAATAACGAATTCTCTGTAAAAACGCTGATAAACCCTGTTTCAATATAGCAAACTAGTTTTTAAAGAAAAATTAAATATTTTTAGTCTCTGCATACCTTGAAAAGACTCCTAATTGATCTAGAAACCCTTTGCAAAATATTCCCAACCCTTCTATTCCTAATTTGAACCTGTTTTAGTCCAGTTTGTCTCAAAAAAGCAGAGGAAACCCTTGTCTATCATTTTCTGTACCAATAAGAGTATGAAGAACAGTTTGAAACCAAATTTGAAGGTTTAAACCTAATAAAAATCTAATTTATGCATATTCCTATTTGAGTAACTCTATTTAAATTAAAAACACTTCTGTAAACAATTTAAACTTACAGAAGAGTCCAAAAAATCCCAAATACAGAGTTTCAAGTACTCAGAAAGTCTAAAAATGTCAAAATAAAACCCAGCAATATCTTCCAAGACTGCAATTATTGTAAATCCTCTACAACCTCCTGTTGTAGACATTGAACATACACCCTTAGCGGATGTGGATTATAAAATAGGAGACCCAGTGATAGAATTTAATCTATTGGACCTCCACTGCTGCAGTCTTGAAAAGTCATTAGATCAAGTTGAAGAAGTCAAAATTTGGGAGTCAAACCTACCCAAATATGTTGTTCCACTCACCCATCAATGTCAAGAGTTCATTATGTTATGTCAAACCTATTATTCACCTGAACAAAGAGAAATGGTAAATGCAAATAAAGAAGTATTGTTTACAATTGTTGTTGAGTCAATAAACCAGATGCTACAGCTCAAAACTGATCCCAATGCTATTCCTTTATCCATGGAAGCACTCACAAAGTTATACGTTGGTCTTGATTTTCCCAAAATGTTTCAGATTTTCCAAGTGTTCATGCATTTACATGTTGAAATTCCACGGATTAACCCTCCTTATTCTACTTCAAAATTTCCAGAAGGGTCAAGGCATGTTATATCCATGTTGTCTTTTATCCTAAGGTATTTTATAGAAGAGCATACAGATGAGTCAATCCTAGGTTTTCTATCTACCTTTGCACCGGGACAACCTCCTTCTGCCATTTTCAATTATGTTGAATACAAAGCTGATAATATCCTTGATCAACTTGTCAAATTGGCAACTAAAGGAGTATTTAGGTATACTTTTTTTCTTTTCCATATGTTCTTATACATCGAAGCAGACAAGTTCCCAATAACACTTAAAAAGCTTGATATTTAAGAGAATCCACTCTCAGTCATCTTTTGGACATATTTGATCAAAAAAGAGTCCACATAATTTAGTTATGCAGAGCTTATAGATTACTTTATTCATCGATTGATAAACATGTTGACAAACACAATACAACCAAGAATTAGTGATGAGATAAAGAAAGTTCTACAACTATCAGAGCAAACTAGAATTGGAGATTGGTACTTATATCAGAAACATACATAAATCATAGTTTTTGGGTCAAATCTTTTACCCTATAAACTACCTAAGTATGTGCGAATGAGATTTTTTTCCTTGGAGTAGACTAGGAAAACTCTAAATTCAGATTCTATCAACTTCCTAGCAGCCAAAAAGAAAACCCAATTTAAGTTGAAGAATCAAGTAGGACCTTTTATTTTTAATCACAGATATGCATGACAAGGAGTAGCAAAACAATTTCATGAATACAAATTTGAAGAAATTTTCTCATGGAATTATGATCCATAGTGAATACTATGCAAAATGAGGGTCAAGTGCAAACTGACACCTTATATTCATGAAAAAATACCAGAAATTGAACAATTTGTTAATCAAACAGAGTGGCTAGAAAATACCTTGGTAGAAGCAGTTAAACAGGGTGATACTAGTCACACCTTGCAAACTGCAAATCGAGGAAATAAAGCTACTAAAAGAATCGAATAATAAGGTACCTGCACTGCTAAGACAATAACTGACACTAGGGTTAAAATCAGATACAATAAAAAGCCTAATATTAGCCCAGTTGATAAAGAAAAAGTGACCATAGAAGTGGAAGATACAGATGTTCCAGAAACAAACACAGATGTTGCTACAGTCATTACAAATGAGCCAGCCACAGAGATTCTAGATGAAGAGCATCCTGATAATTCAAACACACAAGAAATAGAGAAACAACAGAGTATGGAGAAATACTCCCCATAGCCAGTAGAAGATAAAAGATCTTTACATGATGGAAAAGTATAAAAAGATAAAGACAAAGAATGAAGAGATAAAAAGTGAGATCTATTTTTAGTATTTTAAACAGACACCAGGTATCTAGAATAGACTTCTATCAGCTTTTCAATATTCAAACAAGAAGTTGATTATGTTAGTGATTCAACCAATTGTCAAGAGTCCCAAGACAGTTGCAGATTACAAAAAAGTTGATCTTGAAGCGCCTAGAGAACGTATCCATGCACTAGATCAAATTGAGTTTCACGGACAAACTTTTGAGATGCTTATTCTACCATAACTACAAAGTCCATGAGTGTCCAAAATCTCCAAAACATAATAATAAACATGAGAGATCAAATTAAAGTTGACAAGGCTTCCTCATATGCTAAATATCTTAGGATTAAGTCTTTAGAAGAATTGGTTATCCAAGTAGGATATGATCCTGCCAATGTCAAAGTTGCATAAGAGTTAGTGAAGAAAAATAATTTTGATATTGTAGCACTTAGGAAACATCTAAAGCTTCCACGAACTGAACATCCACAATCCAAAGTAACAGTGCAAGAGGCAAGTCAGAAATATGATTGATGAACCTAATTTTACAATTAACAAGACATATAAAAGAGATGGAAATCCAAATGGGCAAGATTTTCCATGAAAGAGAAGATACAAAATCACAGGAAGCTCCTATAGTAATTCCCATGGTTACTACAGTTGTGCCTTGAACTCTGACAAAAGATTTGGTGCCCAAAGTACCATTGGCTATTGCAGTTCCAGTGACATCATCAACTACTTCAGCTACAGAATCCTCTACCACAACAGCTCAACATTCTTATGAGGCTAGTAAACTAGTTTATGCCACGGAAGAAATGACACTTTAAACCAATGAGATCAATAGGTTGAAGAAGGTAATTGAAAATCTTGAAGACACTAAGAAGCTAGCCCAAATTAATGCTAAAACTCAGGAAAAAAGGGCTAATAGGTTAAATGTTGAATTGAAGAATCTACAAAAAGATTTAACCTTGAAAGAACCAATGTCCTATGTGAAGAATCACTCATGGAGTAAAATCATTGAATCCATCAATTATGTTTGGCCATCAATCTAGGTAATATATGAGCAAAAGGATTTGCTAAAGGTAGCGCAAGCAGAGATTCAGAAAATAAAGGAAGAACTAGGTGCTAAACCTAAGCAGGCCCTAGAACTAATCATGTTTCTCAACATCAAGAACAAGCAGGAAATTGAAGAGATAGAAATTACTGATAGAACAGAGACAATCCTTGAAATAAGGAAAGTGATTTGAAGGAATAATTTAATGACGCAATTAGAAGAAAAATGTGAAAACATGAACATAGACATAACCAAGTTTATGGTTAAGTTTGAGACCTTCAGGCAAAGAGGTTTGCCTAACATCCTGGTTATTAATGATAAAATCATGCCACAGGAAGATTACAACAAGAATATTATAGATTATGCAAAAGAGTAGGTTGACAAAAGAGAAGGACGAGGAATCCCTACAGGAAAGGTTTTACGTAGAAGTTTTGAAGACTTGTTTTATCCACAACATGAGATAAAACACTTATTTGTTATAAAACCAACATTTTCTAGATATACTAAGGCAGATGAGAACTTTAGGAAGCTGAAAAAGATAAGAATTCCCGATGATGAATCTTGGGAATCGCTCACTGACTTTCTATAAAAGTCAAAATGCAGAGAAAAAGATTAAAAAAATTTGCTGATTTTTTACAGTCAAAATAGAATTTTACAGCTGTAAGGAAGTTTTAACAAAGTTTAAGGGGTATTAGAGGTAAAGAGTATCATATGAAAGAGTATCAGATAAGAAGATAATATTTCAAAAGAGATTTGAAATATCTTTGCCAACAAAGAGGACAACAAGGCAGCAAGTTGCACCCAATCCAAAACATCACCTCTATTTTATTTGGATAAATAAGACAGCTTGCTAAGTTGTTAAGTAGTTGTCACTATTTTTTGTAAAAAATATTTTATTTTCCTTAGATAATTCCTAGGAGGATTTTAGGATATTTTGTAAACATTTTTGTATATATACTTAATCTTTTGAAGTATTATTGTGGGATAAATTGCTGAAGATTTCTATAGTTAATATTTTTGTACTTGAATGCTTTTTGTAGCAAGTTCGACTAGAAGACTAGATCAAACCATCTAGCATAATATCTTAGGATTCATTTGATGAGCCATTGAAGTGAAGTACTTTCTACTGTCTTTGTTTATATTCTTATGTTTACATGCATCCATATATGTATTATAAATTTGAATGATAAATCAGGAGTATTATTACAGGATTTGTTAAAAGAACCCCGTCTTTAATTGTTTATCATTTCTATGTTTTATGTTGATTTCCAGAGTAGGGAAACCTTAATTTCTCCCTCTTTTGAAATAACTTTGTCTATTCCTTCCTTTTCTGAATCAAAGAATTCTTGACTTCTCTTTATCCCGATCAAACCACTTCACCAATCAATGTTCCAATATCTTCAATGACTTGTCTATCTTGCCCTGAAAATAATTGACCTTTTGACTTTGATCCTAGTTCTGTATGCTTGAATTTTGAGTCCTTAGCCCAATGGACAAATAGATCCATCACTATACATCTCAATAAGTTATTTTTTCTCACCAAACCAAACCAAACCAGATCAAGACCAATTTGCACAGTCATAACTAGCCTAATACCTTATAATTAAAACAAGTTTAAATCTTAAAGAGAGATCCCTCTCTGAACCCTAGGAAGGCTAGATCCTAGAGTTTAAAATTTGGTCTGTGGTTGCCTCTAACGTTCTTAGACTTTAAATCAAAATCTCACAACTTGAGAATTATTAGAGTGATAACAGGGACTATGTGTTCTCCATTCATTTGAGATAGCACAACTGTTTAAGACAAGGTGAGGCTTCTGATTGACACCTTCGTGAGAGGGAGGATGATTATAATATCCATGTGACCTCTATGAGAAGGAGAAGGATTATAATATACATTCGCATTTGAGACCCCCATGAGAGGGAGGATGGTTATGGTATCTTGTTGTTATGGGTATCTTGCTGTGATTTACATGATGTAACAACTACACCCTTACATTTAAATACAATTAAATTAGTTTTTTAATATATGTAATTTATCCATAAAACATTAGCATCACTATATGCATATTTTTGTAATAAAATAAAATAAAACATAAACAAATAAAAAGGTTTCAGTCAAAACAATACATGGCATTTGTCACTACTTCCAATAACATAACTTTGGTTAATTCTTTGGGTTGTCATTAATCAAGTTATTACTATCGTCATTATGGTTTGATATACAATGGATAATTAACGTTGATGATCCGTAAGCAATACAGTACCAATCCCCAATCCATTGACTGCAAGTTGTTTAAGGTTAATAAAGTGTATTAATGTCTTATGTCTACTTCAGATGTCATAACACATCTTCATGTGACACTAGGATCCACCACTTACTAGGCTCCTTTCACTATCAATTCCTAGGTCGTCCCACACAGATCAATAGTGGAGGTTTGGCCAGGGGTAGGGTTAGGGTAACCACCCACCCCCACACTCCCGCCAGTGGCTCATTTCATCCGCTGCAGTTCTGAGACTTTTCTCTGCAAGTCTATAACCCATTGTGCATTCTCCTCAGGTGTTATTCCTTCAAGCTTATGGTGTCGTTGATGGATGGTATTTTAACCCACTCGCCATCAAAGGAGGTAAGTTCTTGGATGATGCTTAAGTGGTTTCCTTCCATTAAATTCCTTATTTTGAATCTTCCAATTCCAATCTTTTTTTAAGCTTTTGTATTCTTCTTTATGCTATAAGGTGTCTCCTTGCAGTTTAGGTTGTCGAAACAGGGATTCTCTCAGTCCCCTTACTCCTATTCTAAATCTGCTTGACTGTATCAGTTGGAATTTTGTAATGGGTAGTAGTAAGGTTTCAACTGTTGACTTCGGCCATTTGTTGACCTCTTTGGCTCTGCAGTGAATTTATCGCCTTTACCTTGTCTCATTTAATGGTTCTACTATTTTGGTTCCGCACCTTATACATTATTGAGGTTTTCTTTTCAATTTACTTCGATTTTAGAAAGTAACCCCTTAGAAACTGTTCTTTCAGGTTCGGGAACCCAAAAACAGTAGGGCTTCAGCCCTCATTTGAGTCATTTCCCAACCTAGACGCCAATATGCTAGACTTCCATTCAACCCTAGTTCATTCGGCTCAACATTATTTACCCTTACAGAAATACTCAGCGTTTTCCTTTTGTGTTTCTTAATCTAGGTAGAGTTGAATTCTTAAAAACTGTTGCAGGCCAACCGAGATCTTTAGTTCTAAATTATGTAATTTAATGGACTGTAACTTCAAGTGGGCTTAGCCCCTTTTTCTTGAATGCACAGTCATCTGACCTGTATTTACTCGACTCTTGGACTGTAAAGATTAAGATCCAAATTTTTTTATTCTGGCAAAGCCCCTTTTTAATTTCAAGGTTTTGAATGTTTAAAATTCAGTGTTTTGGTGGATGAGAAACTTTTCATGACATACTTCGTTTTGTTTTATTTATGAATGCATGCTTTATAACTTAAGTTACGAGTACTTGCGACAGGTTTTCTATGGTCCTTCTCTGGTAAATGGGTTAACGTTATTGTTGGTTTTGGTTCTTGATATGGCCTGTTTCTTTCTCCTGCTATTGAACCATGGCATTCCTTTCATAATGCCCTTGTGATTAGGCAAAAAATGGACCGGAGCCCTGACCCTCATGGGTCGGGGTTGTAAATGCTCTACCTATTTTACTGAACCACTTTCGAGGAAAGACAGTGTATTTATCATAAGTTTCCTTGTTACTTAAAATGAATGTTTTTGTTCTAGGCTTGTCGAGAACTGGGTTATTATACAGTTGGGAAAATTCCAGGTTTTCATTTTGAAATTTAAAAAACAATAGTCTGGTTTATAATTTGAATTTTTCCCTTCAGTTGATTCCTATAACATATTATATAGGAAGTTTTTTTTAGTAATCATACAGTGTTCCAAAATTTTAGAATGTACAGTAAGAAAGCAACTTTTTTTATGCTGATTTGTATTTATGTGTAAATTCAGTACAACATGCACTACTTTTCTTATGTTCTCATTCCAGCATTTTTAACATACTCTGTAATCTAGCATTCTCTTTTCTGTACATTAGAACAATTGAAATTTTTCTAGCATTTTTCCTTTTTAAAGATATACACAACTATGTTTCTACTCATTTCTTTTCTGCATATAAACACACTTTATTTCTATACCTTTTTCTTTTCTGCAATTAAGAACTTAAAATTTTTTAGCATTTCGGTAATTGTAGTTAAAGTTGTAGCATTTATTCAGCAGGAATATTCAACCATTTACAGTATTTCAACAGTACATATAAATATTTGAAATTACCTATTATGAGACCTGGTTTCCAGTAACTGTTGGCCCACCCAACCTTGAGTGAGGCTATTACGTCCTTGGCTCCCCCCTTGCTCTGCACCAGGCTGAGGTTTTATTCTTGAGACCAGAAGCTAGACCTAAGGACTAAGTCTAGCCTTTTACTTCTCTCGGTGATTAATGAATTCCACTAGTTCTCACACTAGCTCAGGACATCTCAGTGCAGCCATTTTTTGCTTAATTCCACACCCCCTTCTGCACAGAACCTTTCTCCTACTTAGGATTTTCCTTTAAATCCTTTTTTGGAAAAGTATCTATCAGAAGTGTCTCAACCTGTTTTCCCTGGGTTCTTGGAATATCTACCAATCAGTTATCTTCTCCCTTTTACTCAGAAAATGAAAAAAATTTATATTAAAGTAAATATCTAAATAAAAATTTAAATATTTAAGTATCATTAGTGATTCCCCCATTCGTTACTCATTTGGAATTGTCTTAAACAACTTAAATAACAATTTGTGAATTAAAAAGCAGGGGTTACATCTTCCCTCGCTGAAGTAAACACTGTCCCCGATATTATGTGTGCTCTGAGAACATCTCTGGATAAGCCTCATAGATGACTTTTCTGTCTTCCCAAGTAGCCTCCTCTGGACAAAAGTGCTTCCACTGCACTTTATCTTGGGGGATGACTCGCTTCTGGAGTGTTATTTCTCTCCATTCTAGAATATGCTGTGGTTCTACCAAGAACTCGCTGCTTGGTTCTACCTGCACACAACAAGAGTTTTCCAATTAGTTCAAATCAGAAAAAAAAAAAAAAATAGTTCTATTTGGATTACGTTGCTAACTTACATGTATCCCCTGCTAATGTATGACATGCTTGCGATCATGCACATAACGCTTTAGTTGTGTACATGGAATACGTTGCACACTAATATATGGCTGGGTAGTGCCACTCGATAGGCCACCGGTCCTATCCTTTCCAAAATCTCAAAGGGTCCGCAATAGTGGAGAGACAACTTGGCACAAGTATTCCACCTCAGAGTACTTTTCTTGGGTTTAATTCTTACATAGACATGGTCTCCTACCACAAATTCCTGAAAAGTTATTTTCCTATCCACATAAACCTTTTTCCGGTCTTGTGCTACCTTTAGATTCTGCCTAATCTTCTTGAATTCTTGCTCCATCTCTTCTAACATATCTAACCCAAACATCATCTTGTTTTTTCAACTACTCCAATTAATAGGAGTCTAGCATTGTCTTCTGTACAATGCTTCGAAAGGTCTCGTCCTAAGGGATTCCTAATATCCTTTATTGTATGCAAACATAACCAAATGCAGATACTCCTCTCACCTTGTTGGTTTTTGCATTATGTAAAAGCACAACATGTCTTCTAAAATTTGATTTAATCTTTCTATTTTCCCATCTGTCTGTGGGTGATAGGAAGTGATAAATTGTATTTGTGTCCCCGGGCCACTAAATAATATCTTCTATAATGCTGATGTAAACTTTACATCACGATCTGAAATGACTCCTTGGGTTATACCATGCAATCTAAAGATCTCTTTCATAAAAATGTCAGAAATTTGCACTGTCTTATAGGTAGATTGAATAGGAATGCAGTGAGCCACTTTGTTGTCCATCGACTACCACCATAATCGAATCATTGTGATTTTTTTTCCTAGGTAGTCCAATGATAAAGTCAAGGAAAATTACTTCCCACTTCTATTTAGGCAATGGGTTGATGTAATCCAGCAGGGTGTTGATATTCCACTTTAATATGCTGACACTCGAGACACTTTGTTAAATATTGTGCAATGTCTCTTTGCATCCTTGGCCAAGAATAATATTTTCTAATTGTCGTTAACATTTTTTGGTATCTTGGATGTCTGTCATAGGAACTCCTGTGATACTCATCCAAAATAATTCTTTTTAGATCATTCTGATTGGGAATATATATTCGCTTCCGAAAAACTAGAAGTTACTTCACATTGAGTTCATATTCAGACTGTTTCCCTCGTCTTTCATCATCTTTTACTTGCTGCCACAAGGACTAATATTTTTGGTCCTCCCTTGGTGCTTCCATAATCTGGTCTTGAAAGCTAAATTCAATCGGATTGAAGTAAAGTTCAGAAATTCCATGCAATTTTCCGCTTAAGGCATCTCCCACCTTGTTCTCTTTTCCTTTCACATGCTGCATATCGAAATCAGATTCACTTACAAACGAACTCCATATGGATTGGGGGGGATTCAGATCGGCCTGCTTAAAGTAGCTAGTTAAGCTACTACGATCAGTTCTCAGCACGAATTTTTTTCCTAGTAGATAATGCCTTCATATACGCGAGGCATGCATTACCGCAGTTAGCTCCAAATCATATGATGAGTATCTCTGCTCATGATCCTTTAGCTTCCTAGACTCATAAAATATGACTCTTCCCTCTTGAGTCAACACTGCTCCTACACCCTCCTTGCATGCATCAGTACATACATCAAATTATTTACTTGGATCTGCTACCTTCAGTCCAAGAGCAGTAGTTAACAGCTCTTTCAGTAGCTCAAAACTGTTATGACACTCTTGAGTCCATTTAAAGACCCATCCTTTCCTCTGCAAAGAGGTAATAAGATAAGCTATTTTGGAGAATACATGGATAAATCATCGGTAGTAACCAGCCAAACCCATAAACGAGCGTATGTCAGCTATGTTCTTTGGGACCCTCCATTCCATAATGTTCTTTATCGTCTCCGAGTCCACAGCAATCCCTTCAGTTGAAATCACATGCCCCAAATATTGGATCTTCTCCTTAAAAAAATTACATTTACTAAAATTGGCATAGATTTGATTCTCTCTTAGCATTTTCAACACAATGTGCAAGTGTTCCGTGTGCTCTTCCATATTCTTGGAGTAAATTAATATATCATCAATGAAAATTAACACAACTTTATCCACGTATGGGTGAAACATTTCATGCATTAAGCTCATAAATGTTGTCGGTGCATTGATTAACCCAAATGGTAGTACCACAAACTCATAATGTTCATACTCGGTACGAAATGATGTCTTTCTTATATCTTCATCCTTGATACGGATCTGGTGGTAGCCTGACCTTAATTCAATCTTGGAGAATACTGTAGCTCCTTTGACTTGGTCAAACAGATCATGAATGCGTGGTAGTGGGTACTTGTTTTTAACAGTCAACTTGTTGAGATGATGATAATCCATGCACATACGCATAGTACCATCCTTTCAACTTATGAACAAAACCGATGCTCCCCATGTGGACACACTTGGCGGAATGTAGCCTTTATCCATTAATTCCTTCAATTGCATATTTAATTATGCTAACTCTAGGACACTCATTCTATATGGATTTCGGGACATAGGTTCTGCCCGGGGTATTAATTCAATAGTACAATCTATATCTCTTTTTGGTGGCAGCCCTGGAATCTCCTCAGGGAAAACATCTTGGAATTCTTGCACAATAGGAATATTCTCCAACAAAATAATATTATCTTTTGTGTTGGTGAATCCTAATTGAAGTTCATAAAGTTGGCAACCCTTCCTTATGCATTTACTTAGCTGAGATGCAGTAATGGGTCGCAACTGCAAAGGCTTTTTGATGCCCTGCAATTCCTGTCATGTTCCATCATTTGACTTAAAATGTATGACGTTATTCTTGCATTCCAATAATGACCAATGTGATATGAAAATGGTCCAGATAAATTTTTATATATTTCAAGAACCTCCCACTCAGCTAAACAAATAAATGATCTAGCTTATACTTGACAATTCGCAGAATTTATGCTTGAAAGTGGTGTATGATTTTTAATTCTTTATGTGTCTTAAGTCCATTTTTTCTGTTTAAATTTAACATGTATAACAGAAAAATAATTTAGAAATAAAACATTCAAACTCAACAGCAAAATTAATCAAGGAGTTCACCCGAATTTCGTGGGCTACGTCTTCTTTGCGCTTTGTCATCTTGACTTGGCTCTTTGGGATTATGGTAAGGTTTCTTTTACAAGTTCCAAAATTAACTTCAATGGATAATGAACTGATAAAAATGGTTGAAAATACCATATATATCCCTCTTATGGCTTTCCAAACTCTGTAAACAACTTTAGACTCCCTCAGTCTTGATTCCTTTCGTCGGTGCACTAAGCCACACTAAGTTTCTTCTTGGCACTAACTCCTTAAGAATTTTTTTTCTATCCTTGAAACCACATCTATTGTTTCCAACAAACATCAGACACCAAATATTGACTGATCATTTTCTCAAATCGAGCACTACATCCCCAAAACTAGGCCTTCCTCCACGGTTTGCCTAGGGCTACCCAAAACTACCCTTCAGCTTTTCAAGCTCTAGAAGTTCTCAAAATGTTCTGAAATATTTTTCATTGGTTCCAAAATGTCTGAAATAGTAAATTTATACTATGCATTCATCAAAACTGGCCTTTGGCTACTACGATTTTGCCTCCAACACCTGTCGGAACCCCTTGGCACTAGGGTCATTGAAAACTTATCTGCTAGGATTTCGACCTCTAGAAGTCCTCCTAAGCTTCTGAAACATCCTTAAATGGATTCAAAATGTTTTTTATAGTTAATAATGACTATTGGTTCACTAAATATGGTTTCTAGCTGCTCTGGCCAAGCCCCGCACTACTGCTGGCAAAAGTTGGCACTAATGGCCCCTGAAACTTCACTAAAGCTTTTTGACTTTATATAGTTATCTACAGGCTCTTCAAACCATCTCATCAGATTCATAACATCTAAATTATTGAAATTTGACTATTGGATCTCTAGATAAGGCCTCTAGCTCCCCTGGCTAGACCTCAAACTAATTCTTCCTTCTGGTGGCCCTTGTTGACCCCTGAACTTCACTGATGCAAAAACCTACTTAGAAGTTATTTTATGGATCTGAAGCATACTCCATTGAGTTCCAAAGATCTGAGATAGTTGAAATTGACTATTGGCACTCCAGAATTGGGTGAATCTAGCTCCAGATATAGCCAAAACAACTTTTTCCCAGTGCCCCCTACATCACCTCCACTAAAAGTTGAGGAACTGAACATAAATAAAGTTAAACTAGTGATTTTTGTAAGTTTTGGTGGAAACCACCAGTTAAACCTCCAGTTCTAACTGCAACAATAAAATTTGGGCATATACCAACTCATAAGGCGGTCAGTCTGTAACCTCCGACGACCTTATATGTGGAATGGCGGAGGTTATGGTTTAAATAAACCACACATTTTCATTTAAAGCCATGTGACAGGTTGCCCATAAAAATGGTGGAGTCAGAGGTTAGGGGTTAGGAACTAGTCATGGGGTCCAAGTCATATGGGAGGGATTGGCCCGAAGGGCTGGCCCCTCCGCTCCCTCAATGCGAAAAACTTAACAATTTAAATATAACAATTGACCTTACTTTGGTAAGAAATACCATGCAGCGTGGACTATAAAGCACGGGAATTTTACGCGACAGGTTTGTTTTTAGATTCCTATCGGATCCAACCAATTTTGATATACAGTCCTGGGGACCCATGGCAGCCTCAGGGCTGGCCATGTGTCAACCCATAGTTGGCCCGAATAAAAACACGTTTTCCCATTGACCATTCAAACTGTGTCATTTTTAAAATGTTGGTTGTACCGTAATGAACATTATGGGGAATATTCCATGGAATATTCTCTTTTTAATTTTTCCAATTGCCAAGTAAAACTTGGTCAATGTCCAGTTTTTGCAGTTTACTAGACTTTTCAAACTGTGATAACTTCTTCATATGACGTCAATTTTTCGAACCCTTCATAGTGCCGGAATTGCAATGACGAGACCTTTTTTTTCTCTTAGGTACGGAAAACTTCTGAACACTTTGAAGTTTGAGATATCATTCTGGTCCATAATGCAGTTTTGATGACACGAAGGCCACTAGGAATCTTTTGGACCAAATGACAATACATCACCCTCTTCTCTTTAGCCTCCACACACATTCCTTGCGTGACTAGTGACTTTGAACCACAACTAGAAAGCAATTGACACTTCCCTTACTGGATTCCCTTGTCCTCCTGCCTAGAACTGTCTTTCTTGCACTCACTCAAAAATTTTTGGTGAGAAATTTGAAGAAGGTAGTTGAACATCACTGCCTTGATCAACGATCCAAGGTAGCTCAAACAAACAAGAGATTACAACATAAAATACATGCATACAACTGAAATTTGCATGTGTACAAATGAGTATGCCTTATTGTGTTAAGAAGTCCATCCACTTCTTACTAAGCCACTTCCATGGCGAATTTTGCTGCTGCAACTCTTCTTCACATGAAACATTCTTTCTCACCTCAATAATGGAATCCTTGGTTCTGCCTTCACCAATCTTTATGTCCTCTTGCTGCATGTGTTGGGGAAGACTTGTGGGATGTAAAGTCCAACAATGGGAAACGACATGTCCCCTCTTCTGGAAATATGTCTACGTCTTATGCACCTTCTTTGAAAGTTACCTTTTCTTCTTCTGCTTCCTGTATGCTTTCTTCCTTATCCATCATCTCGAAACATCATGGTTAAACCGACCACAAAATGTACAACAATTTTTTCTTCCTCTTAAACATGCAGAAATGTCATGCCTTGCAGAAGCACAATCAAATTTATCATGGGAAGATTTATACCTCTTGTGCTGCTTTGCATGTTCATCCTTTTTTCCTTCATGAGGAGATGAACTAGTAGAGGCTCCAACTTTCATTTGCAGAGTAACATCATCATTCTTGTCTTGAAAACTATATGAACGAACATGCTCACCATAAGATGCATGTCTACCATCTTCTTACTGCAACAAAGGCTTAAAGAAATGGCACTTTGAAAAAAAATTGACATATTTGCATGTTATAACTTGGAACAAAAGTTCTCTTTAAATTTTCCTCACATGCCTTCATGACTTTGGATTCTTTGCCATTAGATTGCACATAACCAAGACCAAGTTTCTTGGGTCGTTCCTCAACCAAAATAGGATCAACCATGCCTTGTGCATGCTTGCCTAAAACCTTTCCTTCATAGCCCATTTTAATCATTAACTTGGACCCTATACCTCTCGTGTGCTTTTCAAAAGAACCAACACATCTTTCTAATGAGGAAACTAAAGACAAATTAGAGTGGATTACCACTTCCTCATGCATCTTCTTGGTCAAAGCCTCTTGGGCTTGATGGAGCTACATCTCCATATCATGCAATATTTGAAGAATTTCTTCCTTCTCTTGCTTCATTGCAAACAATTTCTCACGAACTTCAGTTCTTTCTCTTCTATATTCAAACAAAATCTACACCATGTCCTTCAATATAATAAAGTCACGCTTCATATCTTCATCAAAAATCTTGTGAAGGAGGAAATCTCACTTGTAGAAGCTTTCATTATGAGGTCAATGAAAAAAAGTAACTTCAACAAAGTTGAAAAAACTTTCAAAACAAATGACAAGATTTTTTTTAAACCAAATGGTTGTAGAGAGAAACTCTTATTCATGTAGCCAAACAAAAAACAATCTCCAAGAGCTTCTTAACAAACAATCTTCAAGAGGGTTTGTGTTCAAAGGGTGAGCTTGAGGTCCTTTGGGGTAGGGAATATGCCTTCAGCCCTTTCTTCCTTTTTTTCCTCTCCAAGACGTAGCTAATCAGTAGCTATCCCTTCACCTTCAGCAAACTCAAACAATAGTCGGTTTGCAAACAGTAAAACAGTCAATATTTTACACTATTTAAACACCTTTCAAGCTATACATGCAAGAAATTGTTATGTCAATCAAGAAACCAAGTGCTCCGATATGAACCTAATATGAAAATGGTCTGGATAAATTTTTATATATTTCGAGAACCTCCCACTCAGCTAAACAAATAAATGATCTAGCTTATACTTGACAATTTGCGGAATTTATGCTTGAAAGTGGTGTATGATTTTTAATTTTTTATGTGTCTTAATTTCATTTTTTCTTGCTAAAATTTAAAATTTACAACAACAACATAATTCAGGAATAAAATATTCAAATGCAACAGGAAAATTGATCTATAAGTTCACCCGAATTTCATGGGCTACGTCTCCTTTGAGCTTTGTCCTCTTGACTTGGCTCTTTGGGATTATCGTAAGGTTTCTTTTACAAGTTCCAAACTTAACTGAAATGGATACTTAACTAATCCAAAAGGCTGATAATACCATCTATATCCCTCTTATGTCTATCCAAACTCTACAAATAGCTTTAGGTTCCCTTAGACACGATTCCTTCTGTTGGTGCACTTAGCTACATAGAGCTTCTCCTCGTCACTAACTCCTTCAGAATGCTGTTTCTGTCCCTAAAACCACACCTAATATTTCTAGCACACATCAGAAACCAAATATCGACTAATAATTTTCTCACATCAAGCATTGCATCCCAAAACTAGGCCTTCCTCCACAGTTTTTCCAAGGCTGCCAAAAATTTCCCTATAGCTTTTCGAGATAAATAAGCTCTAAAAATGTTCTAAAAACACTTTCATTGGTTTCAAAATTTCTGTAATAGTCAATATAGACTATTCATTCATAAAAAATGGCCTTCGGTTGCTCCGGTTCCACCTCCAACACCTGTCGGCACCCCTGGCACCACCTGGCACCGGGGTCACTAAAAACTTCTTTGTTGGGTTTGAGACCTCTGGAAGTCCTCCTAAGCTTCTGAAAAATCCATCAATGGATTCATAATTCTATTTATAGTCAATAATGACTATTGGTTCGTTGCATATGGTTTCTAGCTACTCTAGCTAGGCCATGCACTGCTGCTGGCAAAAGCTGGCACTAATGGCCCCTAAAACTTCACTGAAGATTTTAAGCTTTCTAAATTTCTCTACAAGATATAAAACCCATCTCTTCAGATTCAAAACATCTGAATTATCCAGATTTGACTATTGGATCTCTGAATAAGGCCTCTAGCTCCCTTGGCTACGCCTCAAACTAATTCTGCCTCCTAGTGGCCCTAGTGACCCCTTGAACTTAATTGATGAAAAAAACTACTTATAATATCTCTTATGGCTGTGAAACCTACTCCATTGAGTTCAAAAGGTCTGAGATAGTCGAAATTGACTATTGGCACTCCAAAATTTGGCGAATCTAGCTCCAGATAGAGCCAAAACAACTTTTGCCCAGTGTCCCCTACATCAGCTCCACTCAAAGTGGAGGGACTGGACATAAATGAATTCAAACTAGTGTTTACCGCAAGTTTTGGTGGTTTCCACCAGTTAAAATTCCCATGCTAACTGCAACAATAAATTTTGGGTAGATGCCAACTCACAAGGTGGTCAGTTGACCACAACCTTTCGCGGTCTTAGTCATGGAATGGCAGAGGTTATGGTTTAAATAAACCATGCATTTTCATTTAACGTTATGCGACAGGTTTCCCAAACAAACGGCAGAGTCGGTGGTTAGGGGTTAGGCCCAGGTCGTGGGGTCCAAGTCATATGGGAGGAGCTGGCCCCTCTGCTCCACCAATGTGGAAAACTTAACAATTTAAATATAACCATTGACCTTATTATGGTAAGAACTACCATGTAACATGGATGGTAAAGCATAGGACTGCTATGCAGGAGGTCTTTTGTTTGATTCCTGATGGCTCTAACCAATTTTGATATACAGTCCTGGGGACACGTGGCGGGCTTAGGGATGGCCATTTGTCGCCCATAATTGGCTCAAAATAAAAACATGTGTTCCCATTGAATATTCAAACTGCACCATTTTTCAAATGATGGTTGGACTGTGAGGAATATTTTGGGGAATATTCTGAGGAATATTCTCTTTTCAATTTTTCCAATTTCCAAGTCAAACTTGGTCAAAGTCTAGTTTTTACAGTTTACTGGATTTTTCAAATTGTGATAACTTCTTCACATGATGTTATTTTTTCGAACCGTTAGTGGTGCCAGAATTTGAAAGAATATACCTTTCCGATTGCTCGGGTTTGGCACACTTTCGAACACTTTTAATTTTGAGCTATCATTCTAGTCCATGATCCAGTTATGATCACAATGTCTCTCCAGCCAATCCATCCCCAATAAAATATCATAAGATCCCAGTGGTAGAACATTGATTTCTATAATTATGTGTTGGTCCCCAATACTTAATTCAAAATTGGGTACCTCAGTATGGACCCACCGTCTTGTCCCTATAGGCAGCTGAACTAGCTAAGGCTTTTTAAATTTATGGTCCTACCACTTACTATTTTCAACTACATGAGGGTGTATGTAGCTCAAGTTAGCGCCAGGATCAACTAAAATAGAAATAGCTCGGGTTTGAATCTTACCTTCTAAATCTATCATGGTTGGTTGGTAACCTACTTACCGATCCTCCAGCACTCCGTTGATTCTGGGTATGTTTCAAGATACATCCCCAACCATTGATGCCTCTTGCAGATTTTCTGTAACTTCATTTCTTCCTCTATGTGGACAGTTTTTGAAATAATGTGCTTCTCCCCATCCCCAACATTTCAACGGAGGTTTCTGGGGCTGTCCCATGTTGAGTCTGGTAGAAGCTTCAGTATACCTCTCCTCACTAGTCCACTTGGTCCTTGCTTCACCTTTGCCATTCTGTTTACCTAGTGGCTTCCTAACAACATTCTTAAAATTGCTTGATCTGCTACTTTTGTTATTCACAAACATTTTCTGTCGTTTTCGAGGTGGGAAATTTTTCCTATTTTCTCCCTTTGTTTCAGATTGCTAATAGTACATTCGTGCTTTCCTTATTTCTTCATCCATAGTTTTTGGATTTATGAATTCAATTATTTCTTTCATGTGTATCGGAAAAATACTCAAGAAACATTGTACCTTTTCCTTTTCATTGCGCAAATACTGTACATATCTTAATAATGAGGTAAATTTCATAATGAATTCATCCATGGTCATTTGACCCAATATCAGGTCATTAAATTCTCAGGATTTCTCATCGTAAAAGTGTTTCGTCAGATACTTTCTTTGAATTAGTGTTGACGTTTTGATATTCTACTCCTCATACATTCTTCACTTCCTTCCACCATAGCGTTGCTTTTTCCCGCAGCTGATAAATAGCTAATCAGGCTTTATGTTTGCTGTTATACTCATATAGCTGTAAGTATTTGTTCATGTTTATTATCCAAGCTTCAACAATTTCTTCCACCTCTCCATCAAAGTTAGGAGGCTTGATTTTCCGGAATTCTCCCTGCAATTCCACTTTCTACTTTTCAGCTCCTACTCTTCCATGAAATTTCCAAATTCCTCCTCATTATATGTTTGAATTTTATTACTCCTTGGCGTCCGATTGTCTTCAACATGTTCATGTACCACTTGGCGTTGTTCTTTGTCTTCTTGATTGTTTCTCTCGGGACTAGGTTGTCCACTGGGAGGATTATATCTATCCGGTATAATTTTCAATGTCCTCTCTTGTTCTCCCATAAACCTTTCATTGTCATTGTGAACTTTAAGCATCTCGTTTTGTAACTGTTGTACAGTATCGGACCAAAAACCTATTAGTTTGTCGTTGTTGTTCTTCCAACATTCTACGTGTTTGTTGATGTTCGTCTACACTAAGTTGTACCCACATTTCAGGACTGACCTCAGGATTGGTCACAGGATGGGTCTCCCCTATTGTTCTAGGTGCATGATGATTTGACCACCTTCACATGGTAGCTTACACAAATCTGTTCTTGTACTTACACAATTTTCAACGACTAAACTCTAATAGGAATGGCCCATCTGGCCCCATTTTTGTAACTGGTTGTGATACCACTTGTAATAACTACACCCTTATATTTAAATACAATTAAATCAGTTTTTTAATATACGTAATTGATCCATAAAACATCAACATCACTGTATGCATATTTCTGTAATAAAATAAAATAAAACATAAACAAATAAAATATATTCAGTCGAAAAAATACATGGCATTTGTCACTAATTCCGATAACATAAATTTGGTTAATTCTTTGGGTTATCATTAATCCAGTTATTAAAATCGTAATTAAGGTTTGATATACAGTGGATAATTATTGTCGATGACCTGTAAACAATATAGTACTGATCCCCAATACATTGATTGCAATTTGTTTAAGGGTAATAAGTGTATTAATTTTTTCTGTCTACTTCAGATGTCATAACACGTCTTCATGTGACATGAGGATCCACCACTTTCCAGGCTCCTTTGACTAGAAATTCCTAGGTCATCCTATCCATCTCACACAGATCGACAGTGGAGGCTTGGCCGAGGGTAGGGCTAGGGTAACCACCCACCCCTAGCCTCCCACTAGTGGCTCATTCCATCTGCCGCAGTTCTGAGACCTTGCTATGCAAGTCTGTAACATGTTGTTCATTCTCTTGAGGTGTTCTTCCTTCAAGCTTATGGTGTCGCCGATGGATGGTCTCCGAACCAACTCGCTGTTAAAGGAGGTAAGTTGTTGGATTACTCTTACGTGATTTCCTTCCATTAAATTCCTTGTTTTGAATCTTCCAATTCCAATTTTCATTTTAATATTTTGTCTTCTTCTTTCTGCTACAAGGTGTCTCCTTGTAGTTCAGGTTGCAAGAATAGGGATTCTCTCAGTCCCCTTACCCCTATTCTGAGTCTGCTCGACTGTATTAGTTGGAATGTTGTAATGGGTAGGGGTAAGGCTTTCACTTCTGGCTCCGAACATTCGTCAAACTCTTCGGATCTGCGATGAACGTCTCGCCTTTACCTTGTCTCATTTAATGGTTATATTATTTTGGTTCCACACCTTATACATTATTAAGGTTTTGTTTTTTATTTACTTCTATTTTATAAAGTAACCATTTAGAAACTGTGCTTGCAGGTTCGTGAACCCAAAAACAGTAGGGCTTTGGACCTCATTTGAGTCCTTTCCCAACCCGAACGCCAATATGCTAGACTTCCATTCAACCCCAATTCATTCTACTCAATGGTATTTACCCTTAAAATAGTACTCAGTGTTTTCCTTTTGTTTTTCTTAATGCAAGCAGAGTTGAACTCTCAGAAACGATTGCAGGCCAACCGAGATCTTTAGTTTTAAATTATGTAATTTAATGGACTATAACTTCAAGTGGGCTTAGCCCCTTCCTCCTAAATGCACAGTCATCTAAGTCATATTTACTGAACTCTTGGACTGTAAATATTAATTTCCAAATGTTTTTATTCTGGAAAAGCCCCTTTTTAATTTCAAGGTTTCGAATGGTTAAAATTCAGTGTTTTGGTCAATGAGCAACTTTTAATGACAGACTTTGTTTTCTATTATTTATTAATGTGTGCTTTATAACTGAAGCTATCGGTACTTGCAATAGTTTTTATGTGGTCCTTTGGTAAATGGGTTAACGATATTGTTGGTTTTGGTTCCTGATATGACCTATTTCTTTCTCCTGCTACTGAACCATGGCATAATTCCTTCCACAGTGACCTAGTGATTAGGTGAAAGAGGGACCAGAACCCTAACCCTTGTTGGTTGGGGTTCTAAACCCTTAGCTTGTTTTACTTAAACACTTTCGGGTAAAGGCAGTGAATTTATCATAAGTTTCCTTGTTACTTAAAATGAATGCTTCTATTCTAGGCTACTCGAGAAGTGGGTTATTATAAATTTGGGCAAATTCATATTTTTTATCCTAAGATTTACAAAACAATACACTCTAGTTTATAATTTGAATTGTTCCCTTCTTTTGTTTCCTATAACATATAGTTGCAACTAAAAGATAAGTTTTCTTTTACCTTTCTTATACAAGTAGATTTTTTTAATAATCGTACAGTGTTCCGAGATTTTAGAATGTGCAATCACAAAACAACTTTTTCTATGTTTCTTTGTAGTCATGTGTAAATTATGTACAAGCTAGCCCTACTTTTCCTATATTTTGATTCTAGTGTTTTTAACATATTATGTAATCTGGCATTCTCTTTTGTAGGATCTATGTTCTAGAAAACTAGTTTGCAAGAGGATTTCAACTTAAACGCTAATGACAGATTGTCGGTTTTAGGAATGATTCACGGTTTTAAAAGTATTCCTAAGTTCAGAAACCCAATAATTAGCTGATGTTGAAACACAATAAGTAACTGATGCTTAGAGAAATACCTGGAAACGGTGAGATGCAAACCAGAGTTTAATCGATGATTGCTGGATGAACGGAACAAGCTGCTAACTGCTAGAACCGTGATCCTCCTCTCTAGCTGATCGAATAGATTACAGAACCAAAATGTTCCTCCCAGCCAATTTAGGATTTAATCCCAAATCCATAGGACGCCTCCTCTGCCCCCGTGCCCAGAATCCCGAGAACAGTAAGTCTCCCTTCCACAATTGATAAATTTCCCACAACAGCCTTCTCAATTTCATGCAAAAAAAAAAGGCCTCTTACTCCTTCATGTCTTCTTGTTTAAATAACCATCTTCCCCACCGCCACAACTCCATTGAGATTTTACGTCCATAAATGTAGAAATGAATATTTTCAAAGAGGTGTCATTCGAATGTAAGATGATAAGGTTGTATTAAAGAGCTATCATTCAAATGTAAGAGGATAAGGTAATATTAATGAGATGTAATTCGAACTCGAATGTATTTAATCATGGTGCTTTGAATGTTTAATTAATTATTCTAATTATTCTTTAAAGTTATTTTTTCTTTATGTTTGTATATTATATTTAACTATTAGTTAAATATTAGGAAGTAGGAACTTAGGGTGTGGGTTGTTACATACTTCCTCCCTTCAGAAAAATTCATCCCGAAGTTAGGGTTTCATATACTCCTATCGATGATTCTTTTTTTTTTTTTTTTTTGAAAGAGATTAGGGTGATTGTAGAAGGCTGATTTTTTTAAGATTGACTTTCTGTTTGAATAAGTATGTATCTGCAATTTTAATTGTTACTTCCCATCTCAACAAAATCTCCAAACTATTCTAAAATCATTCTATCCTTCCTAACCTCTTCCACTCCCATCCTATCCGTCCTCTACAGGAATATGCCATGGCATCAGTTTTACTAATCCATTCATACACCTTAAGGATATCAGCGTCAAGTATGCCGACCTGATATGCTTGTAGGCATCCGGCAGTCATCATCACACGTCTAGGGGAGCATGACTCGCACAATCCTCCCATGACTCTAGGTATCGGAGGATCACCAGTGGGCAACACCTCCACCCCTCCCAATAGGACCAGGGTCAACACCCTATCGTGGAATCTCGGGAGTCTCAACTGTTGTGGGGATTCTGTCATCACGTATTTTGGTTCTGAAATCTGTACTCTGCAAAGCAATTACTTGTACACAATCTGCAATGTAAACACTTGTACGCACATTATAGCACATGCATCTATATTGTTCATAACAAATTGTTACCCATATAACAATCTCTACACATTTCAAATATACTGTTATCAATGTAAACATTCGTACACACATTACAGCATATGCATCTATATTGTTCATAACAAATTGTTACCCATATAACAATCTCTACACACTCCAAATATATTGTTATTAATGTAAACATTTCTACACACATTACAGCATATGCATCTATATTTCATACTCCTTCAATGATAATTTAAATGACGTAAGGCATTTTGGTATCCCTGCACTTAGTAAAGTCAAACAATAGCATATATTCGGTATCACTAGAGTTAAGTAACATCCGTTCTTTATGGTTATCCATGTACCAGCAAGTAAAATTCATTCTTAAGAGATAATTCAAAATAAAGTTTACAAATTCATGGATAGGCTATGACCACTCTCTATACATGACCAGTAAGCTGTGTGATTATGATTACAAAGCTGTAAGTTAGGCTAGTATTTGATTATTTCATACTCTTCATAGTTAATAAAATCAATGGGAATCAGTGAAGATAGTGATATGTTAATAAAGAATATTGAACCTTTACCCTTAACTCCACATTAGTACAATACTATCATGTTTATTATGTAACATGGTGAGAGATAAACCTATATACAAAAAGAGATTTTATTACCGTTATAAAAGGTTAACCGTGTGAATCCATTGAATAGTATAGCTTATATAATACTGATCTTATGAACATGTGGACTACTAGAATCTTATAACAAGCCCAAGTATCACTACTGGTCAAGTATGGCTATTTCCATAATAAGTATACCATGTGAAATAGGTGAAGCAAGAAGGTCTCTCTTATATACGAGTAGAAGTTATAGCAGATAGGATTCCACCTTTATCAAGCCTATGATTGCCATTACATCTATCCTTATTCATACTTAACTAGTGAATGGTACAGGTGTTACTAATAGTGATGGAAACAATCGAAATGTGTTAAAGAAGATACATGTACAGGATTATTGATGTGGAAATACACAGATCAACTACTTGTTAGGTTATGATTGGAACCCTATTCAGATAGACTAAGCTAGCGGTGAGTCACTTAACTACTTAGATAGGGTGATATCTTAGGCATAATATGCGTCACTACCACCTTCTCTATTATGAAACTTACTTAGGTAATGATATATTAGTAAATGAACACGAGATACACGAGCTCTGTACATATATGACACAAGTTTATTACGGAATCACTTAGAGCACTCGAACCATGCTTTTATATGTAAGCTCTAGTCCAACTAGATATGGTATTACACTCAGTAAGCTATGAAGATCATATGGTTCACTGTCACTCATATATTGCACTCACTCTGATTATGGTTATACACTCCTTGTTATTACCCAATATACGTGTTACTTAAGCTCATTGATCAGTATTTATTATGGATACTTATTAATTATAACCATTGTTATAATCACAACTGTAATTAAAAGAGTGAAGTAGATCACAATAATTGTACTAGTAATAAGCATATAAATATGTTATTAGAATACCTGTATTTTAGATAATGAATGCCATTTGTGAGTATCCATCCTATCGCTTCCCTTTTGTTCCCATAGATATGGAACACAGTTAATCTCATAATGGTACTTGGACAAATGGGCAGATAGTATAACCACCAAGTAATGGAAATGATTATGTTATCCCAATCTTATCACTTATATATATGTAGTATTAAACCCATTACACTGTTATGATAAGCTCTATTATGAGAAAATTCCATGAAATCATAATTACTATGCACTTAGTATCCATACATGCTTAATTACTCCTATATGAGCATAGTGAATGTTCCTTTACCTCATCTATATGCATAGAGTCGTACAGTCAATCTGTGATATGGAACTCGGTCAATGGTAGAGATAGGTAGTACTAAGGCCATTAAGAGGATAAAGTCACCACTCTTCCATGAACATGAGCTTCTATCTTTGCTATATGAGATGGTGGTACTCATTCAGATCAAAGATTAGAGAATAGGCAACACTAATGAGAAAACCCATTGTACTAATAATATGTTACAAGCTTATATTACTAATCAAATGGGAATATCGTAATCAAGCGTTCTAATAAAAGTACTAGTAGTTGATGTGATAAGCTACTGCAAGCCCGCATAGTTATAGCACTAGTTAAGTAATATTCATGTCACATGATGTTGAACAAGCTGGTAACTTATTTAAGCATGGTGAATCAATAGGGATAGTAAGCACAGTGTTGATTGGGCTAAAACTAGTCAGAAAGTACAAGTGTAAATTCAAGTAATGTGATACATAGAACAAACAAGGTTACTAATACAGCTTATATGAGTTTAGATCAGCTAAACTACAGAGAAAGAGTGATATCTCAATAGTAAGCATTCACCTAATTAACTTTATTCACTCAGATTAGTATGAGTAAGTTATGCAATAAACTTGAAATCACCTATACCACTTACATATTGTGCTCTAACCTGTTCACTTGTACCACTTGTACCAACCTAAGTTGAATATTATTTCATAAATCAGGGAAAATATAAGACATATAGGGAATATACTAAATATAACATATGTTGGTCGATGTGAAAATACATGTGTCGTACTTATAATTTTATACAACAAAACCTGTAGGAACACATCCCTGTGTAAAGATAATATTATCTATTATTATTATATAACATATATTATTTATAATATTGGGTATATCACATTTTAGCATCCACAAATTTTCCATGGTGAGTTTTGATAGGCAGCAGAGAGTTTTTCTTTTTTACTTTTCTTTTTTTAAATTTTTGGGTCGATGCCAAGTTTACTTTACTTTTTCAGTCATTGCCAACACAGTTACTCTGCACCAGATTTTTGAATTCAAAAAGGAAACATCTGAGGATCATTCACATCTATAGTTATGATCGCCATATTTCACATGTGATTTCCAACATCCAAAATTGCTCCAATAGTCATACTTCTCATAGTTTCTATTGATGTCGATATAATTATGAGGGTCAATTGATTTGCTTATATGTGTTCAATCTATAACCAAGATGTGAACATACGAAAAAGTCTCTCTATATTCAATAATCGATATAGATCCTATATACAACATGGTCATCCAGACGTCTGTACACATAGAAATTGCTATTAATTCCATGAAATACCAGAAACTCAATTTAGCCAATTTAGTTTCTTGATGCAACAAGGCCTGCAAGGTAGCACAACCTCTAATAAAGAATACGGATGTGTTTTTACATGCTAAGGCTCCCAGTTCTGTAAAACACAAATGGTTAGCAAAATACAGGTTTTAGCATTTTTTTTTTATAAACCATTGTGCCATAGAAGGTTCAGATGCGACTTGCAATAGAATGTTTGGATGCCACAATAGAAGGTTCAGATTTTTCATATAAGCTTTAGATCTTCATTAGATAGTTCAAATTTCAAGAAGTTCGGATACCTTTCCAGAGATAGTTTTAGACTTTCGATTTCTTTCAAAATATATCATTTTTCATATATACATATATATACCTTAGAGATACGAGCTTTAGAAATTAGAATATAAACAATAAATTCGGGTAGATTGTCAAAATTTACAGTAGTTACGGTTCTGTCTCTATCACATTTTCTTCTTTGTTCTGTTATGACTTATAAGGATATTAAAACTGTATCTGAGACTTATCTGAACATTCAAAACTGATATTGTATAATGCTTTCAACAGTGTAAAGTCTCATATTTGTGCACGTTTTATTTTGTTTGTTTTTGTAAGTAATTTTTTTCAAATTAGGCTCATGACACATAAAGCCCCCCCCCCCCCCCCCCCCCAATCCTATCCTCACTGCTGATACACGAGGATCTCATGACAAACTCAGCAACACTTTCAGCAAGAGAAAAAAAAAAAAAAAACATTCAAGCAAGCAAAAACTTAGAACAATCCAAAGTTCTCTTCCGGACTCCATGAGTGTTAATTCAGAAATCCCTTTTAAAGTTTTATGAGCTCCATTATCAAGTGTATTTTAGCACAGGTAACAAACGTATTACCTTAATATAATTCTTCGTGGAAATAATCTATCGAAACTTATTCCTATATATTCGGAAGTCTCGTATATGGAAGGTTTATGGAAGGTTTGGAAGCCCTACTCAGATGAAGTAGAGAATCATAAGTTGACACGTTGAACCTTGTAAACCACTATCTTATTAATTTAAAATAACATTGTTCTAACCCAGAACCAGTCCTCTAATGCCCTTTTCTCTTGTTGTTTTCAAAGTTTCAAACTAGACTGAAAATTGCTCCAAAGGCGAAGATAATAAATGTTGGGATACCTTGGATAAATTCATCCCAGTAAATTAAGTCAAACATAAAGGTTGTTGTCATCAGCCAAAAACTGTTAAACCTGCATATTGGTAGTTCCTCAAAAGTTCAATGCATATTCTGAAGGCTGACTTTATGTTTTGCACAGATTCATAACAACCTCCAAGAAAAATCACAGAGAATGATCATTCTACTAAAATCTAATGGAATGCATACATTTTTATTATATATATATATATATATATATATATATATATATATATATATATATATATATATATATTTATTTATTTATTTATTTATTTATTTATTTTATTTTATTTTTAATTTTTAATTTTAATTTTAATTTATTTTTATTTTTATTTTTCTGCCCGCTCAACAAAATTTATTTAGCTTGAAGTGTGAAAGGAAATATATATAAGGATTTGAGTTTGAATCTATTCCTCACCTGATGTAATACAGTTGACAGAGACAACAGACTTCGCTAGAGATAATGCGTTATCAACTTGTCTGTGCACATCAAAGATGTGGAGTCTAGCTGGCAGTGGGCATTAGTAACATTGCCATATAAGTGCAAACAAAACAAATCTTTGACACTGCAGAGTTTTAGCAGCTGAAACTTGGCTTTACAAGCAAATATATTATAACCTCATACAATATACAATTCCGCTTTACAATTTATCCATAACTTGCAAAACTCAGCTTTTAAAACAAAACATTTAACCAAAAACAAAATATACGGTATAAATTAAAACCATATGATATAATTTTAACCAAAATAATACCCAACGATATATCTATATATATATATATATATATATATATATATATATATATATATAACCATACAAAAACCATACAATATAGTTTTAAATCTATACGATATATTTTGATCTAATCATACATGCATATCGGTGGTATTATTATATTCTGTTTATTGCACATTTGGTGGGATATGTGTATATCATGATACAACAGATTTTTTTATTTTTTATTTTTAATTCATTACATCTGCTAGATAAATGACTCCAATACACGACTAAAATTGGATTTGATAGCGTGGCTTTCCTTTATCGAATTTCATAACGTGGCTTCCTATCAGATATTAATAATTTGACAGCGAGTGATATAGATACCCAGATGGCAATCCGCTGTCCTACGCTTTTTCATTAATTTCTTCCTGCATTCGATTTTTAAGGCCGGGACGGTTGTGAAATAGTTGGTTATTTCGTCAAACTATCACGCGGAATGTCTCCTGTTCGAATGTAGACAGCTTCATGAGCTTGAGAGGTTAGTGACAAATTTAAATTTGAAGGGCTATGCTCGCACAGGTTCGAACACTGCCATTACCATAGCGGAGTCAAATAGAGCATGCACAGTGGCGCAAATGGAGCATGAAGGGGGCCTAAGTCCTCGGATTTCTCCACTTGCTCAAGTGAGAGATGTAGGAAATTTGCTGACAGGGGCTGGGCTTGCACTTCTCGCAGTTGATGTTGATGAGTTCACAATCAGATATGGGAGTGGTATATTCACTTTCTAATACATGGATTTTATCTTATTTCTAATGTGAGATTTGTGTAATACCTATTAGCATAAGATATATAAGCCAATTCTACGATGACTGCACGAATTCTCATTGATATAAATACTCATGGTTGATAGTAAAACTTGGAATAGAATAAATCATAACTACTATGGGATGCCATAAATCGTAAGTTTCCAAATGAAATGTATGTTTGCAGAGGGCTAGTTGATTTGTCTTTGAGAGAGAATGAGAAGAAAAGATAGTTTCCAGGACTGTGATGATGAACAATTGTGTCCATTAGAAAATTTATCTAGTCCATAATTATTTATTATTTTTTATATTACCAGTTTACATTATATCGACGTGTAAGTAGCCTAACTAGGTATATATGCTATATATCTAACAAAATCCTAGCTTTTCTTACTGTTAATAGGCTGAAACAGGTATGAAACTAAACTGATCAACATGAGAAAATTGAAAGATTAAGAAAGCATTGCCAAGGGTGGTTGTTGGCCTTTTCTAAAACATTCCCCAAACCTCAGGGCACTTCAATTCAAGAAGGAAATGTTTATTCTGAACATTCAAATAAATCTGAAGTAACAGTAGGGTGCAATCCATTCAAGGGGAGGAATGGCCCGTTCTTAAATAAGCTATCAGCTCTTGGCAAAGGGAGCCTTGTTGATTAAAGATGCACAATCTTTGAATCACTCTAAGGCACTGGCTGTATGTTGTATTGGGATTTGATAACCTTAAAAATCAAAGTGTCTCCCCTCCACAATGGACACTGTGTAATATTGATGACATGGAGGCTCTTCTTGGCACGTGTGCAGAAGGTCAGAGAATCAGCAAGAGAAATGGGGCAGGTTGCTGTTGTTTTCCATCAAGCGTTGGTTGTTGTTGTGGGCTATACTACAAGCTTTGACACTATTAAGGAACAATGGTCGATGGCAAAAGTTCAGGGAAGAATTTGTTCTATCTTCTAGTTCTGACTTATTGGAATATATGATATGTTAATGGTTCATCTGCTGCATCTTGGTTCTTATTTGTTGTTACGATTCTGAAAATATGTTATTATGGTTCTCTAATAATCTGTTGTGAAATTACAGTTGATTAGATTTCAGTTTATGGAAACAAATTTTTAAATTATATAAGCTGGAGGTTACCTCCTGAATCTCATGGAGTAGTTTGGGAAAATTTTCAATAGTGATAAGAAATATTAACATCTCTCTAATTTATCTTCCTAGAGAATAAATATACCCCACTAGCTGTTGTATCCTGGCATCTTTTCTGTTGCTAGAAGGGTCTTGAAGTTTCCTAGCCAGTGTTAGGACCATACTAATCCTGACCTCAACAACCAGTGAAAGAAATTAGACACTGTCTGAAATTAGTTTCCGTATATTTGAATACGAAAAGTTGGAAGCATTCATTTCTGGACAAGTAGATATATATGTCTAGAGTTAGTGGAGTCATTTTTGACAAACAGTTTTTCATGTTGGTTTCATTCAACTCTATACGCTTATCATATAGTAGGAGATATCTTCAAATATCTCCTGCCCTTATAATCTGTTATTTTGTCTCCATAATGTAGTTGACTGGTTTAAACATGCAAATGCTTAGAAAAAAAAATTAATGGGACTATAAGGTCCCTAAGGTTTCAAACTGTGGCTTTGATACCATGTGTAGGATCTCTGTTCTAGAAAACTAGTTTGCAAGAGGATTTCAACTTAAACGCTATTGACATATTGTCGGTTTTAGGAATGATTCACGGTTTTAAAAGTATTCCTAATTTCACAAACCCAATAATCAACTGATGCTGAAACACAATAAGTAACTGATGCTCAGAGAAATACCTGGAAACGGTGAGCTGAAAACTAGAGTTTAATCGATGATTGCTGGATGAACAGAATAAGCTGCTAACTGCTAGAACCATGATCCTCCTCTCCAGCTGATCGGACAGATTGTAGAACCAAAATGTTCCTCCCAACCAATTTAGGATTTAATCCCAAATCCAGAGGATGCCTCCTCTGCCCCCATGCCCAGAATGCCGAGAACAGTAAGTCTCCCTTCCACAATTGATAAATTTCCCACAACAACCTTCTCAATTTCATGCCAAAAAAAAAATCCCCTTCCTCCTTCATGTCTTCTTGTTTAAATAACCATCTACCCCACTGCCACAACTCCATTGAGATTTGACGTCCATAAATGTAGAAATGAATATTTTCAAAGAGGTGTCATTCAAATGTAAGATGATAAGGTTATATTAAAGAGCTGTCATTCAAATGTAAAAGGATAAGGTAATATTAATGAGATGTAATTTGAATGTAAGATGATAAGGTTGTATTAAAGAGATGTCATTCAAATGTAAGAGGATAAGGTAATATTAATGAGATGTAATTCGAATTCGAATGTATTTAATCATGATGCTTTGAATGTTTAATTAATTATTCTAATTATTCTTTAAAGTTAGTTTTTCTTTATGTTTGTATATTATATTTAACTATTAGTTAAATATTAGGAAGTAGGAACTTAGGGTGTGGGTTGTTACATCTTTTCTGTACATAAGAACAATTGAAATTTTTCTAGAATTTTTCCTTTCTAAAGATATACACAATTGTGTTTCTAGTCATTTCTTTTCTGCATATAAACACACTTATTTGTACACCTTTTTATTTTCTGCATTTAAGAACTTCAAAATTTCTATAATTTTAGTAATTGTACTTAAATTTGAATCATTTGTTCAGTAGGAATATTCAACCATTTAGAGTATTTCGATAGTACATATAAATACTTGAAATTACCTATTTCGAGACCTGGTTTCCAGTAACTATTGGTCCACACAACCTTGGTTGAGGCTATTACGTCCTTGGCTCCCCCTTGGTCCGCGCCAGGCTGAGGTTTTCTTCTTGAGACCAGAAGTTATACCTCAGGACTAAGTCCATCCTTCTACTTCTCTTGGTGATTACTGAGTTCCACGGTTCTCACACCAGCTCAGGAAATCTTAGTGCAACCATTTGTTTCTTAATTCCACACCCCCTTCTGCACATAACCCCTTTCCTAATTATGATTTTCCTTTAATCATTTTTGGGAAAAGTAACTGCTAGAACTATCTCAACCTCCTTTCCCTAGGTTCTTGGAATATTTACCAAACAATTACATTCTCCCTTTTACTCAAAAAACCAAAAAAATTTATATTCAAAGTAAATCTCTAAATAAAATGTTAAATATTAAAGTATCATTAATGAATTCCCCATTCGTTACTAATTTGGAATTTTCTTAAACAACTTAAACAGAAATTGGTGAATTAAAAAGCAGGGGTTACACATGATTATGTATGTTCTAACATAATACTTGATTTTATGTCATATAGATACATGAATCAAGAGATACTAGATGAGAGTAGCGGTGATCGAGGACATTGAGCCAACTCTTCCTCTTTTGTTTGAGCTCTCAGCATGAGGAGTTAATATACAGGGCTCCTCGGGTTGAGTGAACCTTAGACAATAGGGCATATTCCCTATCTGTCACCCATGGGATTTGTGTGATCCTTTTCCGTGTTGAAAAGTTGAGTATCACCTCCACAGGTTGGTCTATACAGAGTATCCTTGAGTTGATATAATACCCACAATATGAGATTGTTGGGATTGACCCTCCCCATTTTCCCAATGGGTTGAGGAGGATTGGAGGTGTTTGATCCTTACCTCTTGGTAATCTGGGTATCTCATCCAAGCTGGACTATGATGCATGTGTTATACCACAGGACTATTTAGGATCATCGATGTGAAGATCAGTAGGAAATAAGGTGATTTGTGAGAAATCTATGCATTTTTGGGTTGACAGTGTGCTCCCTGATGTAATTCCAAGGCTGATATAGACTCCCCTGTGTGATTGGATATCCTATTTCTATACATTGGTTTGAATATGTATAGCTCCCCCATGAGATTCTGGGTCAAGATATGCGTCCCGATGCAGTTACAGGTTGAGATGTACTCCCTGTTGATATGCTCTCCGATGTTGATATTCTAGGTAATATCCCAATGTCAGAGACTCCATAATGAAAACCTGATGAGTGAAGGATGGTAGCCCAATATCCCCTTCCGGTAACAAATTTTTCTTATAGATCCAAAAAATTTCAGCATACAAACAGAAACAATCAAGAGATAAATTGAAATAAGCATGAAGAGTACATTGATGATTTGTAATAATAAAGGTTCACAACATGACAACTACATGGAAGAGACGTTTAGTGATGACATGATGATGCATGAATATTAGAATGACATATTGATCGATGAACAAATTTCAGCATATTTTGTTGAGTCGTGATGACTCCATGATACAAAGAACTATAAGAAGAGATTGCAAAGTGGAATTCTTCCTAGTTGAGAGGGAGTGTTAATTTTTGCACCTAGTGTCAAATTCCATAGTGGAAAACTCATATGATTAAGATAATAATTTAATTAGATTCCTTTTTTCGAGAGGATCAAAATCGACCTATATATCACCCCACTCAGTAGAAGTTAAGTTATGAATTAATTTAATATTTTATGGGTTGGCCTAACCACACGTTGATCACGTGAAAGCCTCAAGAAGTTGCTAACAAAGTTATAAATAGAGGTGACCTCAAGTTCATGTGCACACATTCACTCAAGAGATACTCTTCATGCTATTTTCGTTTTTGGTCATATTTTCGATTTCTTGGCTCGCATAGGCACATTGGAAGGAGCTCGCATAATGACACACAATGGATTGGGCTCAGAGTCTAATGCACATGATAGAACTAGGCATATTCAAGCAGAGCTACAGTCATGATCTTTTATGCCCGCGGCCGAGGTTCCAAAGCTACTGACACAACATGTTAAGGGCACAACCAAAGCCCTCAGGTTAGATTGGGATGTTTTGAAGCTGAGTCGCGAGCATAAGGTGTTGTGGGAGCGACTCTGAGCGTCAGAGCCATGAGCTAAGCATGTTAAGGCCACGACTCAGAGATTTACAAGGTAGATATAATTTGTTTCACCTTTAGCTGATTCCGTGTCGCTTCCAGACATCATTTTTTCAATCAAAATTGCATTAGAGCATCATTGATAACCTATTAGATTCGGATCTAGGACTTCAAAGTTGAGAACATTTGGTGATATTTTAGATCTGTATTTTGGTATTATAGATATGTATATATGTATATAAAATTTGTTTGTTTTCATTGTAGATGTATCTTTATTCCTCATTCAGTATCACCCGTGTTCATCAGTTTGCTATAGCCACTGTTAGTGCATTTCAATTCTCATATTTAATTTCCTTCATGCAGAAGTATGGGTATGGTTTTAGTGCTTGTATGTTATTTTTTTTTTGCATCATAAAGATATGTACTCATGGATCATTATAATCGTGTTTCTTAGCCATTCAATGAATATCTAAGAAGAATAATCTCCAAGCGTTTTCCCCATAGTGGGTTTTTCCGTGGTCTCATGCCAATCCTGGTGTCTCTATGTGTTCATCTTCTCTTCCTTTGATATTTTATTTTTCATTGTTTGGATGATGATGATGATGGTGGTGTTTTTCTTTCTATATAGTTGTATGTTTTTATGCCTAATAATTCAGATCTATACAATGGAATAATTAATTGGGGTGAATGAAACATGTTAATGAATAAATGTAACTATCAAATTAAAGAACAACGTTTCCTTATGAAAAATTAACAAACTTTAAGTAAACCAAGCTCCATGGTCTCATTATGAAGATGGGGTTACAAAATTTATTCTTTTCCAAAGTGTGCATAATTCACTTTGGTTAGCACCATCGCATCCCACTCATCAAGAGATTTTCTGTGATATAAATTTTGTCTCAATGTGACTCTTGGATCACAAGTTATGCCCTTCCAAATTTATTCAATTGACTCATGCCATATCAACATGACACTACCACGTGGTACCCATGTGGAACTACCATATTAGTTGTGGTCAAAAGGAACACCCATTATATCACCACACCATAGTGCCATTATACCATCGTGCCACACTTCTAGGAACGTTCCTTTCCAATATTTTGTGGTGCAACATGAATATTCATACCAAGTAACATGGATGTTACTCTCCTATGGCTTTTTTTAACTTTTGGCAACTCTTATAAGGTAGCACTGCAAAACATATCTAGGGAATCGAGCTTTTTGATTACATGGCCCTTGGCCATGTAAAGTTCACGTTGGCACTACATATTTCTTCTAGGACATGTGGCACCACATATTACTACCACGTGCCATGTGGGTTTGGATAATTCGAGAATCGAAAGTGTCAATTCCTATTGCCACATGTCACCACTACAACAACTCCATATTTGCGTTACATGTCACCTACCACATCCTCTAAAATTACGCATGACATTATATTAGCCTTACTAAACATATGTGGCTTATAACACCTCAACCTATGTCATGGGTTCCCACAAGGCTCGGCCCCTTTGTGCAAATTAACATTTACCCGTTATAATTTTACTATATATAATTTTGACTTTTCATGTTATTCAACACATATTTGTCCCTCTTGGGACATGAATATCCTTGTCCCAAAATGTAAAGTATTTCTAGTCTCATGGAAACATGTCTTTATCCCCTAAGACATACACACACACAAATATATATATATATATATATATATATATATATATATATATATATATATATATATATATATATATATATATATATATATATATATGTATCCCAGTCTCCAAATGCCAAAAATTTTAGTCCCTTAGAGACACATCTCCATTAACCAGACCATATATATTCATGTCTCTAGATTTCAATGTCTCTCATCCCGTGGATACATTTATCCATTCCCAGGGACGTATATATTCCCATCTCTAGACATCAAGGTTTCTGTTACATGTTCACCAAGGCTGATTTGGCCCCAATTATGAATCTACTATTTAAAGACTTTGACTTAGGGACTTAAGGATTATAAGGCCTATGCCTAGGCCTCCCTTGAGGTCGAACATCACTCTAATGCCAACTTCCATAGGAAAAAAACCCTCATTTCAATTGTGCAGGTTTTAGCTTTTCCAATACAATAAGACAACAAAAATGATGAAATGTCTATCATCTTGCAAAAAGAAAATAAGCCAAACCATGGCTAACACTACTCTATGAATTTAAGTGTACTTACATCATATCGTGCCATAAAGTGAATCCCACAAAATACCGTCTGATCCAATTGTACAGCACCAATTATAGTTTATAGAAAATAAAAATTTTTAATAAGATAAATATCTATGAATTCCACAACATATGAAAAACTGGACTTAACACATAATAATAGTTTAAACTAGCAGATCAATCCTTCATGCAAGTCCATGTAAATATCTCTATAAATGAGGAACATATCATCAATCCTAAGGATACAGAAGTTCCTTAAAACCATGAGAAATTCATATAACCATCTCATTATAGACAAACGAGAATAACACATTCATCCTCTAATAGTGCAGATACAATCATTGTCATAACACATAAAAACATTACTCTTTGTACACAATGTAACCTATTTACATAAGTAAATATACTTATTTATAGAGCTTGAATTATTGGTAACTAAAAGAGGGGCTTCAATTCTCCACCCAAGCATAGTCCAGCTAGACTACAATATTTCTTGCACCCAACCACCCCTGAGTAGGATTTACAGTTCAAGCAGTTAATTTCTCAAGGGATTTCACACAATTACCAACTAACGAGATCACATAGGACTTGAGAGCTCTCAACAGATATATTTACTAAATAACGCAAACATTAAAACACAAACATCGTCTCCACTCTTCTAAACCTACAAGCCTGTAGAACACATAATGTATCCACCCTTTTTTAGCTTGCTTTTCCTTCACCTCATGCTCATTAGTTTTATCCCGCTCTTGCACCAATGCTACTTCCTAGCATTTTCCTTATGAAGGTTCTATTTTCATCCTAGTATGTGCATTCCCATGATACTCTCCCTTGGATCATGTTTATGCCTATATTTCTATTTTCGTCTGTTCCCCATGCTTGTTGACATTAAAAACATGTCCCCCAAGGACAAGGACTGCATGGACATTTTTTCCTCTACTATAGTTTGTCCATGTTATCCTTCAATGATTGCACTAGTAGATCATAAATTTTTGAGGGATATCATTGGCATAATAAATGCAATGGCTTGGTTTTACAAGAAACTACTTTTAAGGTCGTTGAATCAGTGTCCTCCTCATTCTCGACATTATTTACACTACATAAATTTACATAAACAATCCATTTAATGGTATTTACATGATAGGTGACAAAAAAAAATGTATATCGTATAAAGTATCTCATCAAATAATTATCTCTGTCATTCACATAAATTACCTTTAACTTCTATGTTATTTATACATATATTTTTATATATTTCATTTATTCTACCTTTTAATATTTAAACTTTATATATATGACCCATAATCTAAAGAAATATCTACCACTATGATGTCCATCCCCATAAGCATTTGAGGGAAATGTTAGCTTGTTTTTTTCTTTTCTTTTCTTTATTTCATCTTAATACACATAATTGGTTTTAGTAACCAATAAAACGTTGACGACATTACAATATGTAATTTGGCATTTATGCTTAAATTATAAAGTATTTACATTCCCTAAAATATAGTGTATTTAGATATTTGATAATAGAATATTTAATAACCATATTGTATTATTTTTAATTTATTATTTTTCCTCCACATAAAGTATTGCATGTTGGAAGATAGTTGGGATTCCTATTAATTTAAGTTTAGTTTGTGATATTCTCATAGTTTGACTTGTTAAAACTTGTTAAAAAGGAAATGAAAAGATAAAAACAAATTTTTATTATAACTAAGAGATGTGGTCCTCTTACTTGCTATATCACAGTTATCAACGTTCACATTCCATTCCCTAAAGTCACTTATTTAAAAAAATTACACACTCGTTCATTCCTGCTCCTTTGAGATGATAGCATTTTGCTTCATCATTTAATTTATTTAAAGCAACGTCTAGGATTTTTTTACCGGTATCCTTATATTATTAGGGGTCCTTAAAAATTATATATATATATAGTCGAACAATGTAATGATTTAAGGCATGCTAAACCGTTTATGTGCACTAGATAGGTTATTTTCTTTTTTGAAAATAGATTTGAGAATTTTAAATATCCGTATAAGAATAAAGCTGCGTTTATATTATTAGTAAAGCCCCAATAGCTCTTTAATTTTCTTATGAATCTTGGTTATCGGTGCATACAACAGTCACGCACCAACGCTTTGTTTTTAGTGAGGAGCACTAGAAAGGTTACATAATTTTCTTTAAAAATGAAATTTGTGACTTTTATTATGGGTCATGGCTATCGGTGCACCATGTGTGTGAAGTATGAGTCCATGGCGAGTCATTAATGGTGCCCCAATGCATGATGAGTTGAATTATTTAAGCACATCGGATAGGTTATTTTAATTTTTTTTGAGGTTGAATTTATACTCCTATATTCCTTTTTATGAACTAGAATTTTTTTTTAATCACAATTCTTTATATCATTTTTGTTACTTGTTAAGAGAATATTTTTATTTTATTTTGAAAACATATACATCTAGACTTTAAATAAATTTCTCAAAAACAATTAAATTTAGATTTATTTTTTATTAAAATAATATAAAAATATATTAAAAGATTATCAAATCAAAATCAAAACCAAAACTAATACAAAGCTAATGATTAACTCATTGATAGAGCAACAAACCCAAAGTAATGAATTAGTAAGAATGCAGTTAGTGGCACCATACTCGGTTTCTCATTGCACTCGTTGTTCTATTGATGCCAACGTATTTCATTTTCCTCACTCCTCGGAAGACTTATTTGTGACTCGCGATATTAGTGCTTTCCTCCAATCATTGAGCAAACTTTAAATAGTTATAATACTCCCATGTTATAATGATGCGAAATTATTTCATTTGTTCATTGCCGCGGAGATTCAAAAATATTGTACTTGTGGCTGGTGAGATTTGTTGATCTATGATTAATACTCCCCAATTCGAGAAAACATACATTTAAGAGGGCTTTGTTCAACAATGACACAATGGGGACATTTGAAAAGTAAGCAAAGTTAATATATATATTTTGTTTGTGTAATGAATACATTACCTGATTTGTGGTTACACTCAATGGATGGTAAAATCTAAGTAATTAATAATTATAAAACTTTAGCACTAGATAAGGATACAAAACATTAATCTATTTGATTGGACTACTTTATTGAGGAAGGTTGGAATCATGGGTATTTAAAAAGGTATCAGGACTCGGTTTAAGTAGGTTGACGGTTGTGAGAGGACCAATCAAGATAGGACAAGTGGTGAGTTACAATTGGTTGTGGTGATTATGGTTGGGCAAACCACAAGCTACCACATGACCTAATGAAAGGCTTCCACATGGCCCTATGGGAGGCCGCCACATAGCTCAGTCTTATAGGCTAAAATTTTTGTTATGGGTTGACCGAGCTCAACAGGGTTTGACCTAGCAACCAATGCCAAGCTAACCATCCAATCTAACGTCGTGCCACCATAGGTCTTGTCATTTAACATTGGCATGTTTTTCTTTATTGTTAACAGTTGGCATGGTTTTGGGTGTGGGGTGGGCCGGCGGGCTCACCCAAGTCTGTGGTTATATAACATATGATGTAACCATGGGAAGATGCTGAAGGGTGGGGAGTTGCCCTCTAGCCCCGATCCCATGTTTTTTAACATAACCATCAACAGAACTAATGGGAGGGGCAGGAACCTAACACCCTACCCATGCCCATCCCATGAGATTATGGACACATCCCACGAACTTGAGCGGGGTCAGTGGAGCGCATGGCCTCTGAACTGCGCCCCCAGTCACATGTATGCCACGTGACTAAAAAAGGGTTACATTTAAGGGTACGATGTCCAGTTAAACATTCAACAATTTGCACCAAAATACACATAATTGTCGTCGAACGTATGCCAGTTTGTTGCCTCACAAAATTACCAAACGAAGAATTAATTTCCATTTTTGACAAAGGGTCAGTTTTTGTAGGAAAACTACTGGGAAAATGAAGAAGGGAGCCTAACTTGGCCATTTTTTAGCCTTTTTGAGCCCGAGAAGAGCCTACACAACAATTTTGGGGTGTTTTGGACACAACGGTAGTGTTATTTTTGTGATTTAAGCATGAAATGTTGATGTAATTCACATTTGAGCATATAATTTAATAGGGAAACATTAGAAGTTGGACCTAGAGACATATCCAAGGAGGGGTGAATTCCATTATCAAATTATTTTTTTGTGATGTTGCATGTTGTTTATTTTCAATGTTAAAAGCTGCAAAACTTAACTAAGTTTTCTAAGTTTATGTGCTTTTTCAATTTCAATGCATTTCCCACAAGACATAAACTAGCCTATAAAATTTTAGAAGAAACCTTCAATTTTTAATTTAAGATTAATTTGATATTAGAGCATGATTGTTTTGAAGGTTTGGCGGTTTTTGCAAGTGTTTTCTTGAATTATTAAAAGGTTTAAATTGAGAAGAGAGAAGGAGTTCCTGAAGAAACAAACCCTCAAATTGGTTTAAGGAGGTCACAAACTCCACCAGTCATGGCACATGAAGAAGGAAAATAACTGATGTTTGAGGATGAGGGAGATTTTAGAAAGGCTTTCTATGATATGTCTGATATGGTGAAAGTGTTGTACAATAAGAGGACATCAAGGTTGCAGGGAAAAATTTCAAATCATCCAACATGTAACGGTGGTGATGGGAGCAAGTCTCCACCTCCACCTCCTTGTTCACCTCCATCTACACCTCCATCGTTACTTGATTCTTCATCTCCTTCATCTCATAGACTTACTCCTCCTTTGATTCAGATTGATGTCAAGTTTGAATTGAATATTTGCAATGGGGAAGTAAATGCTGAAAATTTGGATAATTGGATTCGTCAAATTGAATTCTATTGTAGGATCCAAAAGATTGATGATGATGTTACAAAGATCCAAATTGTTTCTCTTCATTTGGAAAGTGAAACCCTCATCTGGTGGGAGTCGATAACTCAAGAAGATTTGAAGAAAAGTGGTAAAATTATCAATTATTGGAATGATTTTATAGCTACATTAAGAAGTAAAATTTATCCCTTAGCTTGTATGAAAAAAACAGTTATGGATTGGCAATATGTTAGACAAAGTAAAGGTCAAAGTGTCCAAAGTTACACACGATAATTCAGAAGAATGTCTTTAACCTTGGGTGTTGATTTGTCTTCAAAATATACTCTCTTTAAATACATAGGGGCATTACATAGTTATTTGAGATATATTATTCTAATATTTAATCCCACCAATATAGATGAAGCATGTGTCCAGACAACTCATTTAAAAATCAAGAGGCAAGAATGTTCCTCAAGAGACTAGAAAGAAACCTTCCAAATCTGGAGACAAAGGAAAGGGAAAGCTTAAAGGAAAAGGAAAAAATAATGCTACAGTCAAGAAAGAGGGAGAGAAACTTACTTGTAAACATTGTTCAAAATAAGGCCATGATGAAGACCATTTTTGGAAATAATGTATAGAAATGAGACCAAGGAAGTTCAATAACAAGGGGAAACAAAAGATTGTTGCTACAACTCAACAAGATCTAGTATTTGATTCAGGTGATGAAACCAAAATCACAACCATGGCAATAAAAGTTAAAGTTGCTAATGTAAGTACTAGTTCTTCTAGTAAGCCTATTGAGTCTCAAAATGATAAATAAAGAAGTGACCTTTTCCATATTAGGGTCATTACAAAACATTCAAAAGTGGATACATGGTTTGATATTGGATACCAATTCAACATTATCTATGAAACAATTGTCAAGAAACTAAATCTAGAAACTACACATCATTATAAACCTTACCCTTTGGGTTGGATATGTGATGATGCCAAATTACAAGTGACAATAAAATCTAAACTAAAATTTGTCATTGCTACAACTTTTATAGAATCATGAGGTAGAGCTTGATGTTGCACCACTTGATATTTGTGGAATTGTTTTAGGAAGTCCATACTTGTATAACCGAAAATCCATATTCTATCATCACGAGAACAAATATCATCTTTTTAAGGATGGACTTTAGTAAATTGTTAGAGCACATCACAAGAAGATGAACTTATCTCTTGTTAGTGTTGACTAGATGAAAAGGCTTGAAAATTCTGGTAAATTTTTTCTATTGTTGATTATTAAAGCTAAAGATATTTTTGAATATGAAGCTTTGACAGGATGTGTTTCAAAATTCAAGCATGGATTGCTTGAATTTGTTAACACTTATGAAAATATTCCTTAGGAATCTAAAGGGTTGCCTCCTAAAAGAGGAATCCAACATGATATTCACTTGCAACAAGATGTGCCACTTCCAAATATTGGCATGTATAGAATGCCAGTTTTCGACAATGCAGAAATCAAGAAGAAAATTCAAGAGTTGCTTGAAAAAGGGGTCATTAGGCCTAACACATCTCCTTGTGGGTCTCTTATTGTTTTTTTTACAAATAAATATGGTACATGTTAGATATGTGTGTACTTTAGAGCTTGGAACCAAATCACGATAAATAATCGCTATCTTCTTCCTCGCATTGATGATTTTCTAGATTAGTTAAGGGAATTTATTTATTTTACTAAGTTATATTTAAGAAGCGGTTATCATCAAATAAGGATAGTTGAATATGATATTTGGAAAACTTCTTTTAAGACAAAAAAATGTTTGTTTGAATGATTATTTATGTCATTTGGGCTTTGCAATGCTCCTGCAACATTCATGACAGCTTTAAATGATGTGTTTTGACCATTCCTTGATGATTTGTTCAGATTCTACTTAGATGATATTCTGATTTTCAGTACGACCTGTGAAGAACACGCCAAGCATGTGAAACAAGTTTTAGATGTCTTGAAAATAGAGACGTTGTATTTGAAGATGTCTAAGTGTGACTTTAGTAAAAAACTCTTTGATTTATTTGTGGGATATTGTAGGATGGGGTGAATTGAAGATTGATCCCTCAAAATTTGAAGTCAATGAGAATTGGCCAAAACCAACCAATGTGGAAAACGTTAGGAGTTTTTTGGGAGAACCACAATATTGGAAAAAAAATATAGTTAACTTCTTATTCATTGTAGCTCCATTACATGCTTTGAAAAGTTTGAAACAATTATTTCAATGGGGAGGAAAGAAGCAGAATGCCTTCAACATTTTGAAAGAGAAAACTAGTGCAGCACCAGTTCTAGCACTTCCATGTTTTAATCATCCATTTTAGATTCAAACAAATGCAAGCGATTATGCTATGGGAGAAGCTTTTATTCAACATGGTAAGCTTCTTTGTCTATCATTCTGAAACATTTAACAATCTAGTAATTAACTATCCAACTTATGATAAAGAGTTGTATGCTTTAGTAAAATGTGTGAATAAATGGAAGCATTATTCGATGGGTAAGGAAATTATTATTCATACAGACCATCAATCTTTGAAATATTTATAATCGCAAACCAACCTATAGCAAGCTATACATTTCAAGTGGATGGGATTCCTACAAAAATTTCATTTGGTAATCACGTACAAGAAAGGTATATAAAACAAATGTGTTGATATGTTATCAAGGCCTATTGTTAATTCATCTATTATTATTAAGAATTAATCAATCATGCATGAAATTTATATTGAATAGTATGCTCAAGATGAATCTTTTAAGGATTTTTATGCAACTTTGAGTCAAGGAAATCATGTTGAAGAGTTGGATTATCATGTTCATAACAAGTTGTTGTATCATCTTGGAAAGTTATGTGTTCCACATGGTGAAAGAGTCAATGTCATAAGGGAAGCCCACACTTCTCTTATTGATGGTCACATTGGTGTAGGTAAAATAATATGTGAAATTCAGAGTTATTGTTATTGGCCTTACATGAGTGAAATTGTTTCAAGATATGTATCAAGATGTTCTATGTGTGCTACTAGCAAGACTAGCAATAGGAAATTGGGTTTGTACAATCCACTTCCTATTCCTTCTCATCCTTTGGAAAGTATTTATATGGATTTTGTAGGGAGACTAAAAATATCGAGGACAGGTTGTGATTATCTATATGTTTTTGTGGATTATTTGAAAAATGTGTGTGTTGATTCCATTTAAGAAATAAGTCACAATTGAACATATCAGATATACGTTCTTCCAAAATATACGGGTTCACTTCAGGTTACCCACTTCTATTATTTCTGATCGAGATTCTTGATTTTTTGGGAAGTTTTGGTCATGTTTATGGGAACTCATGGACACAAAGTTGAAGAAGAGCATAGAATTTCATCCACAAATTAACGGCTAGATAGAAATAGTGAATAGAGCAGAAGTACATCTCCTTGAAGGATATTGTGGTAAGAATCCTAAAATTTGGGATGAGCATTTTCACTACATCTAGAATGCCTACAATCATGGAAAATACTAATATACACAAGTATCAGCATTTGAAGCTTATTTGGACTATTTTCCAAACTCTCATTTGGATTTAATATTTGGTAAAGATATTGCAGTAGATGGAAATAGTGATGTGGGAAAAGCCAAGCATTTCATTGAAAAAATTCAGTTAGTGCATCAAAGAGTACAAGAACAAATAGATAAAAACAAAGCCAAGTACAAAGCAATATATGAAAAGGATCAGGTTGATCATGCTTTCGAAGTGGGAGATCAAGTTTGGTTATATATTAAAAATGAAAGACTACAAGGTGAAGCTAAAAATTTGAAGCCAAACGTATATGGTCCTTTCAAAATCTTGGAGAAGATAGGTAATAATGCTTGCTGATTAGATTTTCCACTGTCTATGAAAATTTATTCTGTTGTGAATGTGGAAAACTTGAGATTGTATGAGCCTTCAATGATTGGTGATCAAGAAGAGAATGTCCAAATTCCATCGATTGAATATTTTTCTCTTGTATATTTATATGAGTTGCAGGAAGACTCAATTCTTGACAGGTGAAAAAGGACTTCACGAAAAGGAAATGTGGATTATCTTCGAGTGGAGCTCAAAGGTACCAATCCAAGTAAAGCAAGGTGGATTGAAATAGAGAAAGTGAGGAAGATGTACCCTCAATTAATTATAGACTAAAAATATACTTTTGGTGGTACAAAATCTTCTAGTGGGGAGTAATGATCCAGGGGATCAAAATATGCTAAAAACTTAAACTACTCAAATTCTCTTGAAACTAGAGCTAAATTGTAAATCTTTTCGTTCTGATTCCAATGACACTTAAATCACCTCAATTCAACACCATATGAGAAAGTTATCACATTCTGAATTTTTTGACAAACAACTAAAAAGTCAACTTGTAGGGTTGACTTAGCAGTTGACTGTGAAGGTCATACGACGATGTGGCATTGACGTCAGAAGATGAATGTGCAGTATAGTTTTTAGAGGACTAATTAGGATGGATGGGTCCCCATGTTTGTTAACATAATCGTCGACGAAACCAACAGGATGGATGGGTGAGTGGCACCCTTCCCACACCCAGACTGCAGCCTTATGGACACATCACATGACCAGGAGCAAGGTCGACAGAGTGCGTGGTCTTTGGCCTATGCCCCCATTCATATGTAGGCCATGTAACTAACAAAAGGGTGGAGTTTAACAGTCATAGTGTCTAGTTAAAAATTTGACATTTTTCACCAAAATCAAAGAATTTTTCATAGAATTTGCATGAGTTTGTCGCCTCGTAGAACTGCCAAAGACATAATTCGTTGCTAGTTCTGATACATGGTCAATTTTGGAGGACATTTTGTAGGGAAATGAATAAGGAGACATAACTTGGCCATTTTTCAGGCTTTTTGAGCCCAAGAAGAGCCTACACAAGGGTTTTTGGTTATTATGGACACAATTACAGTGTTATTTTTATGATTTGAGAATTGTATGTTGATGCAATTTTATGTTTGAGCATATAATTTAAAGGGCCAACATTGGACGCTGGAGCCAGAGACATAGTCCACGACGGGTGAACTCTATCATCAAATTGTTGTTTTGTGATGTTACATGTTGTCTATTTTTTAATCTTAAAATATGAAAATATTAACTAAGTTTTCTAAGTTTATGTGCTTTTGAAATTTCAATTAATTTCCCAAAAGTCATAAACTAGCTTGCAAAATTTTACAAGAAACCTTCAATTTTTAATTTCAGATCATAGGATCCACTGTAACTATGGATCTACCAAGCATCGAGAGGGATCAAATGTCTCAAATCTATGAAAATATTTTTTAGAGTGCAAAATTTGGAAAAAGATTTGCACCTCAAGAGATTCAATCACTTAACATATATATGTATGTACGTATGTATGTATGCATGTATGCACACACTTACCATGTGTAATTCCTATATACACATACCATGTGTAATTCTTTCTTCATTGTTTATATTGTATTTTTCAATGTATAAATTGAAACAATTCCTTGAAAGTGCCTTTAAAACTTGGTAAACTTCTCAACTTAAATTTTATGATTCCATTTTTTTTTTTAAATTAACCAAAAATATTATATTTTCAATTCTTTTATATACCATAGACATATATACATAGATGAAATTGAAATATTTTACTTAATATGGACATTAAAATATTTATTTATATACCTCATTATTCATATTAATTTTTTTACTCAAAAATTAATTTTCCAATAATTCATATTGGAAATTTTATAATTACCGACCAAAATAAATTTTATATAGAAAAATTAAATCAATTACATTTCATATTTCTCATTTCTAAGAAGTAATTACATTATTTTACTTTGAACTATTTCTTTCTTTTAATATTGAAATATTTTATTATACTCAACGCACTTTATATTAAAATATAAGTTAATATTATAATATTCAAATAATTTAATAAATAATATATAAACACGCAATGAAATAAAATTGCTAACACACATAGCATTATTATTATATATATATTCATACTTCATTGTCATATTAATACCATGTCATATATATATATATATATATATATATATATATATATATATATATATATATACCTTTTTATTATTTAGAATTATTTTAAAATAAGACTGAATGAATTACTCAAATCAAATGCACTTGTCACATAATATAAAAAATATCCTTTATTTATATATACATATGTATAATATATTTTATTAATGGCTAGCTCATTGTTACATTATTATTATTATAAAAAATATATAATTTACGTGTTTAATAAAAATATAAAGTCCTATAATTACCAATATAATTAGATTTCATATTTCTCAATTCTGAGAAGTAATTACACTCTTTTACTTTGAACTATTTCTTTCTTTTAATATTGAAATATTTTATTATACTCAACCCACTTTATATTAAAATACAAGTTAATATTATGATATTCAAATAATTTAATAAGTAATATATAAACACGCAATCAAATAAAATTGTATGATTATATATATATTCATAGTTCATTGTGATATTAATATCATGTCATATTAGTTTATAATGAATTATATATATATATATATTTTATTATTTAGAATTATTTTAAAATATGACTGAATGAATTACTCAAATCAAATGCACTTGTCACATAATATTAAAAATATCCTTTATATATATATATATATAATATCCTTTATATATATATATATATATAATATATTCTATTAATGGTTAGCTCATTGTTACATTATTATTATTATAATAAAATATAATTTTCGTATTTAATAAAAATATAAACCCAAGAATAATACAAATTTAATGGTTGACTCGTTGCCGTAGCACCCAGCTGCAACTCATTAGATGCATAAATTTAGTGATATCATACTTGGCTTTCCATCTCCCACGCGTATTTTTGTTTTTTAAGCATTGATCTATTTCTTTTTACATAAGTTTAAATCAGCGATTAAGTTTATTTTCCAGTCTATCTATTCATAATGCGTGAGACAATATATGCTTAAAGCAAAATGGTGTATTTGGTTTAATTTTAAGGTGGATATTTACCATCTCAACTTATTTATAAGTGAAGAGACTAGAAAATAAGCTTTTGCCTAAATCAGCTATGTCACACTGATTTTAATGTATATAATTAGAATTATATTTAGTGGATTTTTTAAAAGCTTTTCAAGTAAAAGTCTTATTTGCTAAATTCACAAATATTTCGTTTTATGTGTACGGATATTTGTTCGTAACGTGGCTGTTATGTGAACGTATTTAATTCGTTCACTGCTCGAGAGATTTGCAGATATTTATATTTCATTCGTGGGGAGTGATATGTGTTCCTACATGCAAACGTTGGACCAAGGATAAGTAATCTTCTTATAATATTCCCTAACATATTTCATTTTATCATTGCCGAGTATATTGTGAAATTGGTAAATATTTTATATGTGGTTGGTAAGATTTGATGGGTTTTGTTTAAGTACTTTTTATTAGAATAATTAATTATATTTTGTGTTGACCATCTTTTCTTAAAAAGCGTTAGTCATACAACATGTTAAAATTGGTTATATATATATATATATATATATATATTTCTTATAATTAATAATAAAAATAATTTAGTTATTTTTATGATAATAATATTTATAAGTTAAAATAACATATTATATATATGAATAAGATTTGTATCTATAAAGATTTATGAAGACTTTATCATGAAGACTTTTAATTTGCAAATAAGTTTTATTATAATATTATGCTTTATCAATACGATATATATATAAACCAATTTAATTAAAAAAATAAAAAATAAATAATGATTTTGGAGAAAAATTTCAACCGTTAATTTGTGTATACTACTAAGAATATTCTAGATTATTCCATAGAGGTTAAATCCCTATCATCCAACTAATAATTATTGATATTTCAATTAAAATTTTAGAAGCCCTATTCCAAAAAAGAGATATCTACAACATGATTAACATTTTAATGATTTATTAAAGATGATTACAAAAATGAAGGTTCTAGTTATTATAATTTGAATATCATGGATGTGTGTTTTTGGAGTTGTAGATGCATCATTACCATGGGGGGTTCACTAAATGAACTTTTGATATATGACATATGACATATCACGTGCGTTCATGCCATACTAAACAATACCCTTCATTTGACTACATATTGGAAAGTGCCTCTAAAAAGCACATTATATAAAGCCCAACCAATAAGAATCCAATATACCTTCCCAATTAAAAAAATCCATAATTTCACTAGATAATGTTCGTATTCATTTTTTTATTAACATTTTTTATACCCTTTTATATTTTTTCATTAATTTTGAGCTCCATCTTTTATAGTTCACAATATAAAAACCCTTTACCCCCTATTATATGCTTAATACATCATGTCATCTTTTCCCCAATATATGTCCCCCAAAATTAACACATGTGCTATGGTATTTCTCCCTAGTGAAGCCCCTGTGATCATTATCTATCAAGTTCTTGTGATTTTATAGTCATTGGTCTCATTGTTATAAAATGAGGCTCTACTATGTCTTTTGTGTGTAGGCTTTAATTAATAAGATTTCCTAGTGAGATATTTTTGCCATCTCTTTGTGTTGTTTTTTTTCTTTCTATTTTGGTATCAAAGCCTATGCCTAAGGTTTAAGGGGATCATGCCTAACCACCTTATGTGTGAGATATATTGTTAGGGGAGAATTGATTTATGTGTGATATCTCTCAACAAATTTGAATTGGTCGAGAATAAAAGAGATGAATAAAAATGGAGACTGTGGATATTCCAGGTTTTTAATCTCAAAATATACACCACAAAAGCCTCCAAACTATTAGAGATGATGGTCTTAGTTGTCTGAAGTAAAATGATCAAAGCTGCAATTCCTAGAGCTTCTGAGCTTTAAAATTTTGCCATATTTCCTCTATATTTGTGAATTTAGATCCATCTACACGCATTCGAAGAAAATCATTTTAACTTCTTTTCATTTCATGGTAATCCATAAATTGTGCTATTCTTTTATACCTAAAAAACTGTCGCAAATGTGGAATTATGGGAATATAACGAAGAATCTTGCGAGGAACCTTTTTTTATTACTTTATTAGTTTGATATCTACTGTCATCACATTTTGGGCATTTTTCTTTCGATGCATGTTATTTATAATAGATAATATCATCATTAGGACATGCATGAATAACTTGATACTCCATTCCAATATCTTTCATAATGGCATTTAAATATTGGTAGGTGTGAGGTAGAACATTTGACAGTGGTGACAAAAATTCACCTAAGAATCTACAGCATTAAAAATTAGTAGTGTTGGTTAGTGTAAACAATATACATATTGCATCCAAATAATGTTACAAATGGTGATCGACATACTAACATTGAAGACAAAGGGAAAAAAATAATTTCTTTATCATGATGTACTAAATGTCACAAAATATATTACATACCTCACGAGCTGTGTCACAAATGTGTTTGACAAACCATTCACCACCTTTAAGTTGATTAGAAGCAATACATAAAATAGAAGAGAAGTTTATGAGCCTTCATAAAGAGTTTGAGCTCCCCTCTCAAGTAGAAATATATCATAACCACCAACATATGGGTCGTCATCATCATCCCTTCCTGCAACATTATTAAATCTCTCATGGATCAATCTATTCATCCCATCTTCATCCAATGTGTTATCAACATCATTATCTTATTCCATAGGATCATTAGATTGATCCAGCTCAAAATTCACTTCATGTTCTTGAACGAGCGCTTGTACTACAACAAGCTCTTCCTCGTCAATGAATTCCCTAGGGGCACCATACTAGACAATTACATTAAATAAAATAACATTAGTAAGCTATTACACATATTTAAGCGATAAAAATGTTTACAAATATAATATAGGAAAATGAAGACAACAAAGATCTATACAAAGACAACTTAGCTTAACACTAATCATTTACATATGGCTCAACTTAAAACTTACACGTTCATAATAATCAAAGTAAAAATACCATTAATGGGAATATTCCATTGAATATATTAACAAATCAATCTAACTGCATCGATTTAATGATTATAATAATATGAACATGTAATAGTGAAAAAAATAGAAACTAATATAGACCCATCTAGCTTTGGTGCTATGAAGCGTTGAGAGGGATCAATCCCTTGAGGTGAAAACCCATTTTTTGAGTAAAAAGGTGAGGAGAGGTTTGCACCTCAAGGGATTTGATCCCTCTCGAGGCTTTGTAGAACCAGAGTTAGATGGGTCTATACTGGTTTTATTTTATATGGAGGATGTAAGTGGCTCATTTCCATGGATTTCTTTTAAATAATGTGTTATTCCAAGAAGGAAATTCATTTTGTTAAATGTATTATTAAATGGATTATTAAAGGGAATTGGTACATATTTTTATGGGTGGATATACCATGGGCTAAGGGGTATTGGGTTAAAAGGGATTTGATGATGTAATTACACATGGTATTACTATAAAACAATGGGTTGTATTTGACCTTGTATTAAGTAGCATTAGGAGTATTTGCACATGGTTTTGTAATAGCATAGGTATGTTTTTTTATATTTTATGGTAAAAAAGGAGAGCTTATTTATTATTTATTATTTTTGTTTATTTCACATTTTTTTATGGCGATGATCTAACGGTCTATATTTTCTCACCAATTATGTTGCCAAGAGCCTAATTCTGTTTTCAATTGGCGATCACTTTCCCACTAACGGTTTTGGAGGTATGGTGGGATATTCTGAGGTTGCTTGCCATTTTAAATGTGGGATTTGGAAATAAATTTCGAATTGGAAAGAAAGACAATGGTTTTCTCATTCATTGGGTAAGTCATTTTTCATTTCCATTTTCTGGTTACTCTGTCATCGCAGAGCTATGTTGCCCCTGTGTTCGATCAAGGGTTTTGTTTTGGATCGATGACGTCTCTATCTGTAAGTTTTTTCAACTCTAAAGATCTCGACCCCATGGAGGAAAATCTTTCATATTCTGTATCCAATGTTTTTGAAACTATGTTATCACTAGGATCTATTAAAGAGTTGAATAAATTCATTGTAAGTAATCCATCGGTTCTTTCGACAAAATTGAGGTCTGCGATCTGTCAATTTTCTGTTGAGTCAATCTTTCCTTTTCTAGACTTCAATTAATGGTCAGTAGAGAATTATTTGAGTTCTTAGAGGGTTATAATGGATTCTCAGGATGCTAAAGTACCGTGTCAAGTCAATTCTAAAACTGTGGGAAAGGCTTTATCAATCCTAGGTTCACATGATGATTTAGATGAGCAATTTTCCAAGTTGTCGAGTCTGAGTTCAGTTGCAGAGTTAGGTCAAGAAAAATTGCATTTTTTTTATCGAAAATGGTCAAACCAGAAGTAAATATTGATGTAATGACTTTTCCTTATCAAATGTCTCTCTTTCAACATCACATTAAATGTTTGTAGTCTTTATTATGTCTTAGGATAGGATGATGATAGTTTGGTTTCTGAGGTCATGATAAGGTGTATTGTATAGGTGAGTCAGTCCAACAATTCCAAAAGCCTTAATTTTGATGAGTTTATGGCTGAGAAAATTCATTCTTACATAGAAAACTTCCACTTGGAGCATAATTTCAAATATCAAACACTATTACTTAAGATGATTGTATATGAGAATAAAATTTCACTGCAAGGGATAAAATCAGAGATTTTCATTAGGGATCTTAGTTTCCTATTGGAAGCAGTTGATTTTTACTTCTTCAAATTTGTTAATGAAATTATGGCTTCAGTGTATCAACTATTTTATGATTCAAATATGCCTAGGATTTCTAAGGAAATGAGGAGTAAGATGCAAATGACAAATGATCCTATTGCAGATTGTTTTTTGTACAAAGATTTTACTGTTATTAGGGCTTATGGGTTCACAAAGGCACCTATCATGTTGCCTTCTTTTCTGTTTCAAATATTATTTTCTCTGGAGTTTTTAGGCAAAGTTTATTCGTTGAGAAAGAGAATTTTGTCAAGCACAGAGAGAGAGCCACTATAAAATTCAATTAGACAGTTGAACCTTTTGTAGTTTCTGATTTTGTTGCTCTTCCAATCATAGAGTAAATTGTTAAAGGAATGAATTTCATGGAAGCTCAGGAAGTCAGGTATTATCCTGGGGTAATTATTAATCAGATAAATATTCATAATAGATGTGGTTATTTTGAGAATGAATAAATGGCAGAGTTAATTCAATGGGCTAATTATGATATAATAAATGAAGACATACGTTTTGAACCATAGGTGCAGACTGCTTCTTTTGTACAAATGCAGTCTAATCCACTGACTGCAAATGTTAAGACTCCCCTTATAAAATATATTTAGCAGAAAAGGTGTCATAATGAAATATTAGAGTCAGAGGTTATAGTTGAAAAATCTTTTAAGAAGCAGAAGATTATTCATGAAGGACTTTACATTGTGATGATTGATGATGAATATCAAACAAGTTACCAAGAAAAGGGTACTATTGTAGAAGAAGAAAAAGGAGTTTCTTATTCCTCAAAGAATACTATGTCTCAGCCTAGATTTCAAGCCCAACAAGGAGGTGAAGAGTTGGAAGTGAAAAAAGCCATATTTTCTCAAGAGACACATTCTTAGTTTCAATCTTGTAAAGATGTTCTTAGAGATTATTTTGAATAGAAAAAGATGCCCATTCAAGAAAGTATGAAAATGCCATCTAAGGTTATGAAGGGTGATATTAAGGATGTTTCATTATTTTCTGTCAAGGAAGCTGCTAGTAATGCCTTGAATATTGTTGTGGTAGATGAGAAGAAAATGTCCAAGGTAAATATCAAAATGCATAAGATTAACGTTCTAGGTAAGATTCATTTCCATAATCAAGTCTTAGATGTTCTATATTCTGATCTACTAAGTTCATTTTTGAATAAGAATAAATTTGAGAATAAGGTTTTCATATTAGAAGAGAAAATTAAGAAAGGTAAAGCCATGTCAACGAGATGGAAGACTCAAATGAAGAAATTAGAATCAAACTTGATAGCAACAGAGGGAATTCTAGTGAAAATCAAGCATTAAAGAAATTGTTGGAGTATAAAGAAAAAATTATTCTGGCTTTGAAGAAGAAATTGAAGATTTTTGAGACTGATCATCCTCAGACTCAGGAGCTGCTGGATTTGTAGAAATAAAGAGATGATTTAAAGTAGGAAACATTAAGCTTGAAGGTTGATGTTTTGCAATTGAAAGCAACTAAAGGCCAAGTAAATCAATGTGAAGCCAACTATTCCTTGATTTCAGATTTAAAGAAGTTTTCAGTGCAAGATGAGAAGATTAAAAATTTGTCATCCAATTTAGATAAATTTAATTAGGATATTCAAGAGAAATGTAAAGCTTTGGAGAAAAGTATAAGTCAAAAATATTTTCTACAACAAAAACTAAAATTAACAAAGAAAATTTTGATACAAGCAAAATATTTGATCTGGTATTATATCATTTCAAAAATTAAACATATTAAAGATTATTTTGTAGAAGTGGAGGATGAAAGAGAATTGGCTTCTACTGTTTCAGTGAATACTGTTAATTTTCAACAAATGTTGGGAGATAAAACATCAAAGGATCAAAATGCTATCAATTATTTAAATTAAAGAACAAAATCCCAATTGAATTTTGCAGGGATAGATGATAACATAGAAATGATATCCCAAGGAAGAAAATATATCATCAAAAATCAGATGATGATCTTTCATTGAAAACAGATTTCATGAAAGGAAGAATATTAGGTTTCAAAATAATCGTTAGAGAGATTTTTTTGATAGGTTTTCCAAAGTTTTGGAATTCATAGTGTTTTTTGATTCCAGAAAGTGAATATCATATGATGTTTCTAGCTAAAAGAAATGATATATCAGCCATAAATAAAATTAGTAGAAATATGAAGAGAGAGGAAAGAATTAAAATCCTCAACCATGATATTCTCCTGCTTTATGAAATTATAAAGGTGATTGTTGGTTTACCACTAGTTACATATCCTTTCTATTCAGAATTAGATGAAATTAACAGAGAAATGTTGGCAGTATATTTTCCTTCATCATCTATCTAGAAACAAATTTCCATATTTGCATATAAGAGGAATGTTTCAGATTCATCTCTTGCAACAAGTTCTCAAGGGTGAAGTTTTCGGCACGTGAGCATATAATAACTACCTATCAGGGATTGCAGGCTTAATCATGGGAAATAGATTGGTCAAAGATTTTGAGGTGACCTTGCACGTGTTACAGGAAAATAAAAGTAGGCACACATGTCGCACATTCTATGGGAGAGGGAGGTTATCATTACAACTACATTCATTTATGATTGTAGATAAAATTGGTGGTTAAGAGTCTATATTTCTGGTTGAGATATTTCTTTTGATTCATTCTGTTTACAAAGTAAAGATTAAATTCACAAGTAATTTTTCAAAAATGTAAAGAGTTGGCATGGATTTGGAAGCATAAAATAAAGAAGATCTTAAGGGTAAGGGGAAACAAATTGAAGTAAAAGAGTTACTACCAGTGAAATATACATAGTTATTTTAGCCTGATAAATATATGGAAGAGATAGAATCTTTTTTTGAAGTAGCATCCAATAGTGACGAAGATTTTGATATGCCTGAAATCAAGTGGAGCATCAAGCAGAAATAGAAAACGTCTAGCAGCACAAAACCATATAATAAAATGATAAGGGATTTGATTGTAAATTAAAATAATATTTTACCAAAAAATGAGATAAACAATAAAGTGATTGGGAAAAGCAATTTACTCAGGATATTTTCAAGTAGCGAGGCCAAGAAGCAATAGATTCAAAGGTTGTTATTTTTATTCAGCACCAGAAGTTCTACATGGATATCTAATCCTAGTATTTCCTGAACAAATTCACTCGATATGCTATTTCTAGGAACATAGATCCAAGATTATAGAAAAAATTGTTTCTATTTATATTTTTCTGTAATTTCTAAAAATGACTCGAGGAGTCTAAGATTGTATATATAAAGTATTTATGATGCAATAGGGGTTCATGTTTTGAATAATTTTGGAGAAAAAAATATTGTGATTCTATAAATTTGAGCTATTAATGAAAAATCAGTGGAGAAGTACAAACTCATTCTACACCATAGTCTCTGAGTGTATGGTGTGTTGAAGAATGTATCAATCTCTTATGTGTATGTGATTCTTCTTTGTTTATTTCATCTCCGTGTTATCTTCATGTTTGATTGAAAAATACATGTGCATAATTCATCCTTGTTAGATTCTCTTTAATATATCAATTAAACATTTCACAAATATTCATCTAAATTCATATTAAAGAATTCATTCATGGTTAAATGCTCTTTATATGATGGACTATTTCTTTCTTATTCCTCTATTATCTTGTTTTTTTTATTCTATGTTTGCATTTGAATATTCATTTTTAATGTCCTAAGGAAACTGTTCGTTTGTAACCAATATAGGAGAAAAATGATGAAGGAAAATATGGAAAAAGGTCAAAAGAAGGAAAATTTCAAAACCTAGCACTGGAAAAAGGAACAAATGTGAAATTTTTCAATGTTGGAATGAGGAATTTTGGAGACTCCTAGCAGTGGAAAATGGTACAATTGCAAAATCAGTCTTACCAGAAAATATCCGAATTGCAAATCATACTACTATAAGGAATTCTAATTTACAAACTCAACACTACAATAAAGAGAAATGAGGAATCCTAGCACTACAAAAGGGCACATTTCAAATTCCCAGCACTGGAAAAGGAAACAAGGAGGATTCTTAGCACTGTAAAATAAGGTAGATGAGAAACAATATGGCACTAGAAAGTTAAAAAAGTGAAAAATATAGTGTTATGAAAAGGACAATTTAAAACACTAGTGATAGGAATGAAGGAAATTGAAAAAACATAGTGCTACGAGGGAGGGAAAAATGAAATCCTAGGAATAGATACTTGAACAAATGAGAAACATAGTGCATCAATGAGGAGAGAAGGTTAGTTTTGGATAAAGAGAGAGAGAATGAGTGTCGACGTTTCGAATCCCAACACGGATCCATCATCAGGACTTCCTTTGAATGAAGAAATGAGAGAAAATACCTAGACCATTAATACAGGTAGAAGTAGAAGTAGATTTCTAGAAAAGGGCCGACCAATTTTTTATTTTTATTTTTTTTTATTTTTATTTTTTTAATAATTACAATAATTAAATTGCTAATAAAATTTTATTTTTATTAAGGTTAATAATTTTATTATTAGTTAATTTTATTTAAGGTTATAATAAAATATAAATATATAATGAATTAAAAGGATATATTTAGTTTATTAAATATATCATTATAATTTATTATATATCTAATTTTATTATATAATTAATTTTAAAGATTTATTTAAATTTTAATAAGGTAAAAGATATCTTAAAAAAAAAAAACAATGATGGTGATTTATTATTAGTTAATCTAATAAAAGTTTTAATAAAATATAAATATATAATTGAATTAAAAGGATATATTAAGTTTATCAAATATTTAATTTTAAAGATATATTTTTATTTTAATTAGAGTATTAAGCTCATTTTTAATTAACTAAAAAATTATTAAGCTAGGAAAAAGGAAACCAAGGTAAGGAAAAAAAATTTTATAAGGGAATATAGAATAAAATCCTAATAATTATTGATTAATTAATTAACCTTTATTTTAAAAATTGATTAATTAATAGGGATAATTATTATAATTTTACTTCATTAAAACTAAAAACTAAAAACTAAATAAGAATCCAAAGGAGGAGGGACATACCTAGGGTTGAAAACTATACCTCACTGGTGGGTGTTTTTGGAGGAACAGATCTGTCGAAGAAGGGGTCTCCAAGTGTCACTAATTTCAACTCCACCATCCCTGTTAAGATTATCTAGATGTTTTATGATCTCAAGGGTCTCTCTTATTTTCCTTCTTTGATAGTGCTCTTCTTTTGCAATGATTGTTGCATCTTCCAGATGTTTTTGATGTTTGGTTTTCGAGGAGTGTTATGGAAGGGCTGAGGTGCGTGATCGTTCATATCTGATATCGGCTCCATGCTCCTTAAGTATTTTCTGAAGGGAATGCCCAGTCTCACCGATATAACTCTTCCCGCATGAACAATTAATCTTGTACACTCCTTTAAGTTGTTCAAGGTTTATGCCATCCTTGACTGATTGTATCTTTTGTCTAATAGTCCCTAATGCTGAAAATTGAGCGAAAATATTGTTATTTCTTAGGAGCTTGGCTATTTTATCAGTAACCCCCTTAATGTATGGTAGAACAACTCTTCCCATATTTTCTTGATGTTCATGGTGATTTCGAGGCAAGATCGAACCCTTAACTCTTTCGAGGGCTTTGTTGATATCCCTATATTTATAACCTAAACCTTTGAAAATGGCTGAAAGGTGACTGATTTCCTCGCTTAGGTGTTTGGTATCAGAAATCCTCATGGCTCTGATGGCTAGGTTATTAAGGACACCAAACTTTTGTGCTGGATGATGGTAGGATTCAGCATGGAGATAGTTTTCGGTATGGGTTTTATTTCTAAACACCTGGTGCCCAAGCGTTCCATCATCATTCCTAATGATAATAAGGTCCAAAAAAATATTTAGCACTATGGATAATCCGGAAATCTCTTTAAAAAATGATCACCACATGAGTTTAAAAACCAAAAAAGAGAAGGAGATCATCGATGAATTCCAAAACTACCAAGAATAAATATTAATTGCAAACTACCATAAATATTAATTTCAAACTGCCTAGCATAAATATTAATTGCAAACTACCTAGAATAAATATTCATGAACAAACATAAATATTAATTGTAAATTAACTACCTAGAACTCATCATGATATTTTCTCAATGCATAAAACACAAAATGAATATTTTGGAAGATTGTCACTTGTGAAATTGACTATATCTTTGAACTAAGTAAAGGCCAAGTATCTTATGGGATGTATAAGAAATTTAAAGAACAAGTCTCTTATGGGATGTATAAGAAATATAAAGAATATCTCTCCTTTGGTCTAATGGATGATAATAAATAAGTACTTACCAATGGATTATATTCATCTCCGCCTTCAACATGTCCATAAGTTCTACAATGCTTTTCAGTTGTTGTTATTAAAAGTATCCTTACTTCAAGCCCTTGCACTTTTTACAAGGGCAATAACATTTTCTATCCTCTGAAGCCCATGATGTCGATCCCACATTTCCTTGGCGTAGTCCTTGAGGAATTTTATCTCACATTTTTCCTTACCAAATAGCTTTTAGCAATGATTATCAATCAAAATTAACCTCAACATAGTCCTATAACATTTCAAAATCATAGGATGTATAACAAGAATATGGAACTTGTAAATAGGTATTTGGCCCTACATATATATAAACCAATTCTCCATCAGATATTCGATGCTAGTTTGTCGGATAAACATTGCACAATGGTAAAATTGCATTAATGACGAAATTTGGTCGTTTTCTGGTGATAGCACAACGATCATCGAATACACGACTCTATGTAATTAACGTCGCATAGTCGACGATCATCAGGCATTTAAAAAAAACAAAAAAACACATTAAATGTCCATAGTTGGTTTCGATTTTATCCATTTATCGAATTTCGTCATCGGATTTTAACCCTAAATATGGTACTGAAAGAACATAATAGAATAAATTTTATTCCAATTCATTAAAAAAAGAGAACGAAACTAGATTAATTTAAATAACACTCTAATATTACCTCTATCATCTAGAGGCTCAGCTATTGTTAAGTAGATGTTGGGACACCCTCTACAATCAATCCCCACGTATGGAAATTCCAACACGAAAAACACATGGTCATCCATATTGGCCAATAGTGCTACTGCCTTATCTGAAATCCTAGCCAAAAACTATGGCATGCCACACTTGGGCATCATTTGCCCCCACATTCGCATCTAGGCCTCAGTGATCGACATGGGATGGGGACAATCAAATATAGGACTCATCTCCAGAAACCTCTCAAAAAATAAACAAAAAATCTTGGATATAAAAGGGAAGGTCTCTCTCCCCTGTCTCTACAACGTACGAAATATATATAAAGTTTTGCAAAAATGATTTAAAAGAACGGTGAAATATCCTATGAAAGTGGCACCTGAATCGAAGAATAAAAATAATAGAAATAAGGGAAGCTAATGTGTTTCCAATCACTAGAAGAATGTGTAATTATGCTTGCTAATAATGAGAGGCACCTAGCCTCCTTTGAAGAAAAAGAATAAATTCATAGTTGTCCTCCATGGACCTAAAAATATGATGGATAAACTACATGAGGCCTGACATATCTCTGAGTGTATAAAATCTGACCCTGAGTTGTAATACCATGGGGGACATTAGGAATATGGGGAAAATCCTCCCCTCTCCCATATAGGTAAGTGATAAAGTATATTTCCTCCTTATTGGGCCTATACCACAACTCAGGACCAACACATAAATCTTGCTCCTAGACATTCCATCAGTGGATCAGATGCGACAATGAGACAAAGTGTACCTTTAGGGATTTAACCTTCTCATAGTACTTGAGGAGGCCTACATTTCTCAAGAGGACTCGGGTTGCTTCAGTAATAGGGTGAGGGTATAAATCCCTCTCCCTCTCTCTCATTTTCCATGGTTAGACTGTATTTTATGGTCTTGCCTACAACTCCTACTCCTTTTGTTGCTCCCTCTGTGGATGTCTCTGCTACATTATTGACATATAAAATACATCATCCTCATATATAAAATACATTTATTTTTATTAAATGAAACATGTAATTATAACTATGGAAACATAACTTTCAACTAAAAAATAATAATACCGGTGTGCTCAAAACACAACCATGCGTTGGAGTTGGTGCGCTTTCAACTATAACCGCATTAGTAATGGTACGCACGTAAATATGCCGCACTGCAGGTTTTTCATCAATTTAAATTTTCATAATGGTGTCACATACTTGTGAACTAGTGTGAAAGTATAAGCTTTGGCACTGGTACGATAAGTTTAGGTTATCGAAAACACCAAGCTATATGAATGTTTTTAAATATTTATTTACAGTGCGTTTGGTAAATATAAACATATCGGGAGTAATGCACTAATGTACAATCAATTTCATATTTCCCAGTGCGTTTATATTGAAAAAATTCATCACCACAATGGAAGTGTATTATGTTCATGCACAAAAATGCGAGGCAACATGTAAATTTACAAGGAGCACCACACTTGGTGCAAGCAGAACATATCAAGCCCAAAGCGTGTTGATTTATTTTTTCTGCAAAAACAATGAAAAATTCAGCCTAATTTTCAATTCTAATTCTCTAAAAACATAAATTAGAAATAAACCTATACATTACTTGCACATTTCCTCGTCGGGGAGGAATTGTGGACATCTAATGGAGAAAAAATAAATTTCACACTGTTTGAAAAAAATGGAAGCTCAAATAGTGAGCATGGTACTGAAACGTTGTGAGCAGGAGAAGTGCCAACATCAAGGAACTTCGACAGGGTAAGAGTGGCACCAGTGCTTCAGAGCTCTCTTGCACTGTAGATGGTAAAATGAAAATTACGGTCGAGAGTTTTTTTTTATTTAACCCTCCTCTAGTGAATTTTGTGAAGTGCATCGGGGCGAGTGTTGAGAAGGTAAATCCTCTCTACTAATAGAGGAAATCCATAAAGACCTAGGTTGGGTCTAGCAACAATAGAACAAGCTGGACTTCTGGACTCCTAGCTTATAAATAAAAATGAGTTGGGATGGATGACCTACCTTGGTCCAACACTGTTGTTGTCATTTGTAGTAGTGATCCAATGATCTTGGTCTTCATACATCACGATCCTTCAATGATAATGTTTTTGTACCTACACAAAGATCAAGTGAACAGTGAAATAATATGAAAACATATTTTCATTCACAACTATTCGACTGGTCAAGGAGAATAATTTTTTTTGCATATTATCGCACACAAAATTGGAACCAAAAGACCAATCATGTATTAATGATAGAGAAAATAATTTTACAACCTTAATGCCTTGACATTGCAGCCTCCTTCGACGGCTTTAGTCAAGTGCATCTCAAGAATTCGTCGAGGACTAGACTTGGTGAGGCAATGGGCCTAAACTCTCTCTTGATAATGGATTCCTCTCCACCTTATTCTTCACACCTGCTATAGTAAGGACTGTTCAGCTAGTTGAAACTATGTGAGAAGGAAGTATTTATAAGAGAGGAGGAGGTGGTTTGGGATCCCTCGTAAGGTTGAAGGGAGGCCTTATCCTTTGGGGAGTTTCTTAATTATAGAAAACAAGAATCCAAAGGAAGGACTTCGATCTTATCCAGACAAATAAACCATGATGAATTCACTCACAAAGTGGTTGGGCATGGAAAATTTGTTTCTATTTTAAAAAACTTTCCAAAAACAGCTCAGTGCGTGCAGTCCACTGAGACAAATTTCTAATGGGTGCGAGGCCTAGTGTTAATTTCTCTATGGGTGTGAGGCCATAACTGCCTACTAGCACCGACCCAAAATCATGTGTTTTTTAGGGCCTGCTTTAGGAATGATCAACAGAAGAAATGTTCTTGACAGACTAAGGGATGAAATGACACTTTTTGCAAGGTATGACAATACACATAAGTCACTAAAATGGTCCTCCAATATTTAGGATGGGGATTGTAGGGACAGTGAAAAATTATTGTGTAACAGATGCCCCCTAAGGCATGAGGTTTGAGAGAGGGAGGAGCGAAATTCTTTATGAGAACTTGCTCAAACAAAACATCGCTATTGGAAGACCTGCAACTACAAGTACAACTGATATCTCTGATACATGAATATGTGGCATGGGCTATCCATAATAGAGTACATATAAAAATAAGATGCGAGGTATGGATGCATCCATCCAGCAAGAAGGATCAATAAATAGACTTAGGTATGGTCGCAACCATTCAATCAGAAGAGTCATTCATAGACTCATGGTGTGGTTGTAGCCATCCATATGAGAGAAACATGTATGCAATCATTGACAAATCATATCACCTCGCAACCTGGACTCTAGAGAATAAAATCCAGGGTCTTGCGCTCCATCACGACCCAATTAAGTACAATTTACAACATGCAAATAATGAGATGAAATTGAACATGTAGGAAAATTTCCTAATTATGATTCAATGATGTAAATTGTTAATATACATGAGAGAAACCACCAATAATGGAAATGGTTCTCAAGGTACAACTAGTACAATCCACAGAATGTGAACAATGAGATGGAGTTTAACACCTGTGAAATCACTCAATCGAAGGCTAATGAGGAGAACTTGTCGTCGAATGCGAAGAAATTTCCATTAGGGTATGCAAGATCTAAGTAACTCGAAAGGAGTATCTATATTGACTTCTTGGATAATGAGCTGAAGTCGACAGGAAGCGATCCGTCGAAGGAGGGTCATAATAAATCCCACATCATCAAAACGAAACAAAGAATTTTATATGAGTGTTAATCAAGATTGAAATAAATAATTAGGGAATGTATAAACTGCAGAAGGATATTCTCTTGAACATATCGGTGATAGGACACTTGAATTTGGTAGCATTTTACTCAAATAGGATAAGAGGTCATGTTGACATGGAAAAGAGCAGATGAGAGGTCAAAACAAATTACCCAAACCCATGGGGGAAAAAATGACAATATGGGATGTCCCCAACCTGACACGAATTATAGACAGGTGTCATGTTCAATAGCAACATATTGCTGACAAGACTGAGAACTGGTTCCATTTTCCCCCGCCATTACTGGTGAGTACTCCAATTATTTTTGGGAAAAGGATTGAAGGGGATAGCATATGCTTGTCATATAAGTTTGTCCTTCGGAAAAATCCATCCTACTACATTTTACGAGCCCTAGGAAAGAGGAACTTGGTTATGTCATGGCGACGATGTCTGATGTCATGTAATTTTTAATGAGCCTGACAAATGAAGAACTCGACATATATTCATGTTTAGAGAGTTTTAAAAGAAGTGGAAAAGAAAATTTTAGCAAGTCCCTTTTCGTAGGTAGTCTCGCAGATCCAAAAAGGTAGAAAACTATATCTGAGAGAACCTCTTAGGCACGATAAGATAGGGTATTCCTTTTTCATAAACAGTTTATCCCAACCCAAAAAAGGGTAAATGTATACTGGGTAAACAATGTTTCACAATATTTTCATGTTTTGAGAGTTAGAAAAGAGCTTAAAGTTGACTCCTCCTGGAGGAACGAGTGGTATTAGGGGTATAAAGTGGTTTCGGTGATGGTGGGACTACTCAGAACAAGTAAAGGTCAAGAGGCTTCCTAACAAGACCACTCATTCCAGTGGTTCCTCAAGAATGGGTAAAACAATCAAGTGAAGGCATATGATCGGCTAAGTAGATGGTGATAATGGAGTGAGAAAACTAAGGCTCATCTAGAAAAATAGGCTGATAAAATGGAAATCACGAGATTTAAAATAAGAATGGTTTCATTTTTACACAAGCTTGAAAATAGGAAACTTTGCTTGAAGTTGGTTTCATTTTTAGACAATCTTGAAATTGAAACAAACTATGCTTGAAACTAGTTTCATTTTTGCACAAGCTTGAAATGGAAAAAATCTATGCTTGAAATAAGTTTGCATGCCCCCAGCATGATGACTCAGTTCGAGGTAGATTCCCCCCAACTTCATGGGATTCACTTAAGGAAACTAGTGGATGCTAATAGCTGGATGGAATGAAGGTTCAATTATGAGATCAGGTGAAAGACTCAACTAGGAATTTATGAGATCTAATCAAAGACTCGAATTGAAAATGGAACTTGTTCCTTTTTCTAATGAGGTTGGCACAGTAAAGAACTATCCTCATAACACCTTGTTTCATTTTTTAAGGAGCCTGAAACAATAAAAGGAACTATGCTCCGAAGAGCTTGTTTGATTTTTTAAGGAGCTTGACACAAGAAAAGGAACTATGATCCAAATACCTTGTTTCATTTTTTAAGGAGATTGATAGAAGAAAATGAACTATGCTCCGAAAGAAGCTTGTTTCATTTTTTAAGGAGCTTGACACAAGAAAATGAAATATGCTCCGAAAGAAGCTTGTTTCTTTTTTTAAGGAGCTTGAAACAAGAAAATGAACCATGTTCCATCTCTGATTATGAAGAATAAAAATTCATGGCTTCCAATATTTTCTCATCGAACGAGAGAAAAACACTCTGGAATTTAGGATCCAATGCCCCTAGTACATGGTGTACCACCTCACTGACTGAATTATCAGTGGACGCATACAAGGAACAAGTGGCCACATAATTGACCCATGGCATGGAAGATATCACCGGCAGGTAAGGACCAGGAAGGGACGACGTTAGACTAGATGTCACATTAGGACCAAATAATGAAAGTTGATCAATGGTCACGATCCGACCTTCATGTGGAAAACATACCACACGAAAGAGGGAAGAGACAAGCGCACCCATGGCATAAGCATAGTTGCCTCCCAGGAGTAAGTTAAAATCCAAAGGGCCTTGGACGACCATCCTGTCTATATAGACAGTCTTTCCTCCCAAAGTAATAGGTAACTTCGGAAGGATACATAACGACTGACTTGTTCCTTTGTTAAAAGCCAGAAGGTTCTGAGTAATAGGCACAAGATGTGGAGAACCCAAAGCTTTCCATGTAGCTGAGGACATAATAATAACCAAGACGCCTTCATCTATAATCGTGCTCGGTATGAACATATTGAAAGCCTATATAGTGATGTCAAAGGGCACGTAAGAAGGAAGATGATCTCCTGTGAATCGAATCCAATCAAAGGAAGCGACCAGACTACATGGAGGGGGTGCCATAAGAATAAGAGGATTACCCCCCTGCGTTACGGGAATGGAATTACCATCCTCCTGAACTCTAAGAACCAGAGCAAGAGGATCAATTTCTGGAACTGTGGCGATATGAGTTGGAGGATCACCCTCTTGGATCATGGAAACAGGAGGATCGCCCTCCAATCCTAGGGAATCGGATGAAACAAAAAGAACTTGATGGGGATGAGACCAACTCTTGACAGAAAAGACGTGATGGAACGTAGATGGAATCAGGTCGACCTTTTTCTCAACCAATGATTCGCCGGGAATGGACTCGGGAGAATGACTTTCAGAGAGAGCGGAATTGACTGGAGTTGAATCTCGATCAATGGGTTGATCAACTATCAGGGGACTTGAATAAAAATTATGGTAACCAATGTGAAGACAGGACTCTGAAGTTGAAAGTTTATCCATTACTTTAGAAGCTTCATCCATATAAGTACAGAGCTGAATGGGATGGTTCCCGTCACATAACCTACAGGGAAATTTGATCTTACCCTATTTCTTACGAGTCTCATTATCTTAAGTTGAAGGCTCATCACCAGCATGATGCCGAGAGGTTGATGATGATGGATGAATCGGGCCAATGGATCACACATCTAGCACCTTGGGAATACCAGGGAAATCATGAAGAAGGTGGTTACCGTCACATAGCTTGCAAGGGAATTCGACTCTATGAGACGGAGTAGGAGATTTATCGATATTAACCACAGGGGTATCAATAATTGCTGATTCCCCCCCTAACTTATTTTCCTTTTTCTTCTTCAACTTCTTCTTCTTCTTCTTAGCCATCTGGTTACTAGAATCCAGACTTTCACCAGGCAAAGAGGGAGAACAGGGTGATGAAGTAGGCGAAGAAGGTGAGGGTTCGACCTGAAGATCAACATGAGGTTGACATGGTTTAGGCGGAGGATAACTCGGTTGAGAGACAATTTGAATGTTCAAAACCATAGTGGTTGAAAATAACCAAACTAGCAGACCAATCGATAATCCCGGGAGGGACAACGTTGCCATATACGGGGCACCAAAATTCTCGAATGAAGGAAAAGATCGAGGATTCCCATCTGAGGGGATTGCTTGGTTAGTGAACTCTAGAAACGTCACCATTGGAGACAACCCTAAAAAAAACACTAAGGAAGATAACCTTAACCATGAATATTTTGTGGGTAGTTAATTTTTTAAGACACTGAAACAAAATTGTGCCTTTTCATATTTTAAGAGTCAAAAAAAGGGCAAAAGGTTACTCTTGCCACTTTCATTTTGAATGATCTCGAAAGGACAAGAGCTTGATGATATTTTCAAATTTAAAGAGTTAGTAAATATCGAAAATGACTATTCAGGAAATATAAGTAAGAGGGTGTACCAAGTTTCCATGAACTACAATATACGCCTTGGTGATCAAATGAAAGAGAAATGAGCAAGGGCTTAATATATGTGCAGGTAGTCTCCCCAAATGTTGTGTTCGGTGTATCACGGTTACAGGGCGGGAGATTCGATTTCCTATGCATAAATAATTGCAACCTATGAGGGTCTCCCTTTATATACTTGACGATACGGGGAGCACATACCTCTAAATGTATGTGTTAGGTTTCAATGCTTCCTTAGGTTGATTTAATTCATTTTAAAGTTGATCTTGAATTAATGTGCTAGTTTCAAGGGCTTACTGAATGTAATCTTGAGTCCTAAATGCACAACTATATGCAAAAGAAAATCATTCCCATTCGATGAAAAACTATTTAAGAGAGGGATAATAGTTCATATCCAAGCAGCAATTAATCGAAAATGAGAAGAATTTCACTAATGCATCTAAGAAAACCAAAGAAGAAAACAAAAAAATATTTCCTTTTTCACTAAAACCTACTAATGCCAAAGAACGTTTTCCATTTTCAAACTAAGAGAGAGAATGCAAATTTGGTCCTTTTAGATGAATGAGAAGAAAAATTCACTACTACACTAAATGACAATATGAACACTACTTTTGAGAAATTTGAATGAAACGATATAAAACAAAGAGATCAATCCAACATGGACATCAAACACACTCAAAACAGAGATGCATTCCTTCAAGAAAAAGAGGGCTTTCAAACCAATTCAGTGAGTAATTTAATCTATGCTCAGGGTGACAGATAGAGAGCTAAATGAACATGAATATGATAATTCAACAACCCAATGATAATCTATGATCCTTGTGTAGGTTAATTCAACTCAGAAGGCTCAGTGAGGAGGGAATAAAACAAGTTGCACAAGATACCTAGAAAACCAAGGATGCGAAACTCCACTGATCAGATGAGGGACAAAAAGCTGAGAAGAACAAGACAAGAGAGTCAAAGTAATTCCAGTAGACCAATTGAAAGATGAAAATCCACCATATGGGCAAGTGGAATTGATAAAACTCAGGGAAGAGGCTAAAATTTTAACCTACAGGATTTGACAAGTCTGTCTAGCTATAATCTGCACTAAACAAAGGTGGGCACGCCTGTGACAAATAAAACAAGCACCAATCGACGGGACCGTTCAAGAAACAACATGGTTGAGCCAGAAAAATATAGAAAAAAGAAAAATACAATGAGCAGAGGTCAAACTTGACACTTTGAGACTGAATGTGATGGATGAAAATAGTCAAACAAGCAGAACAAAGTAGAAAAACAATAAAATGACCAAATTCCAACAAAAAATTCAAATACTAGACAAACAATGAGAGAAAATAAATACACTAATCCCTAGTATAGTCACCAATTTTTTGAGCAGGTAAATCCCTTCTACAGACAGAGGCAATCCCTCTAGCTCTAGGGTGGGTCTAGCAACAAGGCAAGAAGCTGGACTTTCAAACTCGTAGCTTATAAATGAAAATGAGTCAGGATAGATAACCTACCTTGGTCCAATGCTCTTGTTGTCATTTGCAGTAGCGATCCACTGATATTTTTCTTCACACGTCGTAGTCCTTTAGTGATAATTTTCATCTACCTAAAAAATGATCAAGTTAACGGTGACAACATATGAAACCATATTTTCATTCACAATTATTCGATTGGTCAAGGAGAATAAATTTTTTTTCATATCATTGAACACAAAATTGGTACCAAAAGACCAATCATGTATTAATGATAGAGAAAAGAAGTTTACAACCTTAATTCCTTGAAGTTGCAGCCTCCTTTGACGGGTTCAGTGAAGCGCGTCTCAAGCATTCGTTGGGGATCGAACTTGGTGAGGCAATGGGCCTAAACTCTCTCTCGACAATGGATTCCTCTCTGCCTTGTTCCTCACACCCACTATAGTAAGGATTGTTGAGCTAGCTGAAACTATGTGAGAAGGAAGTATTTATAGGAGAGGAGGAGGTGGCATGGAATCGCTCACAAGGTTGAAGGGAGGCCTTATCCTTTGGGGAAACAAGAATCCAAAGGAAGGACTTGGACGTTATTCAGTCAAACAAACCACGATGACTCTACTCATCAAGTGGTTGGACATGGAAACTTCGTTTCCTTTTTAAAAGACTTTACAAAAACAGCTCGATGTAGGCATTCCACTAACACAGAGCACCAATGTGCGTGAGGCCATTACTGCCTACCAGCACCAACCAAAGATCATGTGTTTTTTAGAGCCTGCTTTAGGAAGGATCAAGAGAGGAAATGTTCTTGACACACCAAGGTATACAATGACACTTTTTGCAAGGTATGACAATACAGAGAAGTCATTGAAATGGTCATCCAATATTTGGGATGGGGATTGTAGGGACAGTGACAAAATACTGTGTAACAGCGGGACATATCCAAAAGGACCATTTTTTTTCCAATTTTAAAATTATCACAGTGCTTTATCAAGACGCCCTAGGGATTTACGTTACTGGTAACACATAGATGTTGTGTTTTTACAATAGCACCAATCTTCCTTTAGAAATTAAAAATTGTCTATCAGTATGCTTTATAAGATGCATCCGACCATTTTTATACATTTACCACACCGGGACATCATTTTCTAATAGCACGAGGACATTTTACTATATGAAGGAGTTTGGTGCTGGTGAATATTCAAGAACCAGTGTGTTTTTGTATTTATCATGCTGTGGTTTTTTATTTTTCAAAAAAATAATTCCATGGTGCACCATGTTATATGTATTTTTAGTGTGTTTATTGATGGAAAATCACCAGTGCAATTTAATAATTTAGATGCATCATCAAATAAACATCTACAAAAACATCCGCTTTCCCACCTCCACTAGTGACCTCTACTATAAACTAATTTTTAGACTATTTTTATATGAGCCTCCATAAAAAGATCTGTTAGAAGGTCTTTTCCTTGTAGTTGAACCAGGGATATCTTTTTTCCTTGTAGCTGTGTGCCTGTACACAACTTCAAGTAGAATAAAGTCAAGGGGATGAGGTAATTTGAGCCTGATGGTGCCAAGTCCATATGGCTTATGTTTTTATTTTACGGGAAAGTAGACTGCTCCATCAACTTTGTCACTGAATTCTTCACAGAAATCTCTTCAAAAGGTCATTTGGAAGGTTTCTCCTAGATCAAGAAACCATGCATCTTTCCACGAAGCAAGTGAAGCATTAGAAACTTATTCATTTATTTGAATATTGCAATGTGACAAGATATAATGAGAAACTTTAGGTGCCTTACCTTTCCCTGTATTTGGTGATTTTCATTTCTCTATATTCCTTTCTTGCCCAGTTATGTCCCAAGAGAGTGTGCATGTGGAAAAATCATATCCATTTATATTTCACTTTGTAAAATGAATATCAGGTCTTCACCCTTGCTAATGTTTTTCCCCATTTCCTCTATTATTTTTCCTTCCATGTTCTCTTTTATCAACTCTTCCTCTAGAATAATCCTGTGTTTGATTCTTCTCTTTCTTTTAAAGGCACACAACTTTTTGAGAATATTGAGGAGCTATATTATTCTTCCTAAAATCTCTCTCTTTGAGCAAACTTCTCCACAAGAGAGTCAAAGGAAATATTCTTAAGTTTTCCTTTGGCTGTAATGACTGAAAATAAATATAATATGTGGGATATAGTTAAGTTGTGAGAGGAACATATATTTTAACTCTAATATATTTTATATCATGCATAATTTCTCTAACTTCAAAGACTAAATCAAGGGGATCATCATCTTTCAATTCTATATTCAAGAGTTTGATTGTTAATTTCACTACTTCAAACTCATAGTGTGAGCCATATAAGTCTTTCAACTTATTTAAAAATTTAAAGAAATTTTTAAATGGTTCAATGTGAAAAATCACCTATGCATTTACTAGTGGTTCAATCAAGGCACAGGACTTGTTGTTCTTGGTCTCCCATATTGTGAGATCTTTTTTAAATCTGGGATTTAGAGGTGGATTCCGAACATCTCCTTCACATACTCGTTTCCAAAATTCATTGAAAAGAGGGCGTGTTTTATCTTTCTTGACCATTCATGGTAGTTCTCTTTTCCAGAGAGAACTATTCCAACAATGGAGATGAATGAATGCATTATTAAAAGGATTTATGGATTGTAGTCTGAAAAGTAAAAAATACTTAAAAAAAATGAAATGTATCTATAAATAATAAACACCCATCATATAGTAGTCTGCAATTTTCTTTAAAATAACATCAAATATGAATCAACATATAAATGGACTTCATGTTCAATGCATGCAGGCTCAACCATTCACATAAAATACTAGTGCATATAATATATATGAAAGAGGTCATAGTCCATGACATATGTAAATAAGTTTAACACACATACAAATATTCACATATATAGAGCACAAACATAGATAGAGCACCAAGGATAAAGTATGCACAAAGTACATAACACTCAATGTATGCAAATACCATGAATTAAACAACCACAAATATTGTCACAGTCTTCAAGACAGAGAAGAAAAATTGACTTCAAAGACTCAACAAACATTGTGATTTGATGTTAATATAACAATATAATGTCTATGCATACAATACATATGTCAGCAGTTAAACGCACATTGAATATCACCATTCAACGTTGAATTCCTGACAAACGTGTATGGTTTCATTCATTCAACATTGTATTCACACCACACACTGCTACACCATATGATGATACACTTGTTGCTACACCATAAATTTCTACACTCCTTGCTACACCATACGTTGCTACACACAGAGCCTTAATGCATTTCTCAAGACAACAAATGAATTCACACATTTCTCAAGAATGCTATAACAATTTTCAATAGATAATTAACATATAGGGATATTGGAGAAGGTTCATGGCATAGAGAATCTAAAGGGATAATTCAACATACCCACCAACAGAGAATTAACACCCCACATTTTTCAGACGATAGAGGGGGGAATCAAGAGATATTTTTCGTCAAGGGAGAGAGGAGTTACTAAGCAGAAAATACTAGATGGTGGACTATAGCTCTGATACCATGTTAGGCTAGGCATTGGTAACTCCATGAATGATGAATTTTCCTTAATAAATATTTTGATATATACTTTGAGAGAGAGACTCTTGGAATTCATATCTATTTTCTTTTTTATTTTTCATTTTCTTACAATATTTCCAATGTTTTCCTAATCCCTAAAGACTGGGTACTAAAAAATCCTCTTGTTTCTCCTTCAGAACTCTGGGTGAAAATGTGAATTTGGGTTACACTTTTGTGTGAATCAGGGGCAGAAAACGTTTTTCCTCAATAGTTTGGCTGAACTTTCTCAAAATTTCAGCCGAACTATTAGAGAGTTCGGAGGAACTTTTGAAATTAGTTCGGCCAAACTCGTTCTGCCTTTTAGATTGATGATGTACTGACAGCATGGGAAAGAAGATTTTTGGCCAGAGATGGGAAAACTAGCAACAAAAGTTCGGCCAAACTTTTAAAATAGTTCGGCCAAACTCATATTTTATAAATATATCGCTCCCGAACTATCACAGGTTTCACATATTTTTTGCGTGTTTCTTTTCTGAATTTCTATGGCACTGATGCTCTGTTGTGCTATCGTGAGCTCTGTTGAATCGCTGCTCTGTTGCTGCTCTGGAGTTGCGCCGCGACAAATTTCTGCGAATTTCCAGGTAAGTATTTATTTGTGTGTATTCAAATCTACCGATGAATCGTTGCTCTGTTATTTCTCTATTTAATTGTGTGTATTCAAATCTACTGATGAATGTTGACTTATTGAAGCAAATGTATAGTCTCTTACATTATTCTACCAGTAAATATTAGTTTCTAGTTCATTCTAGATTTATCATTTCTTGGTGGGTAATTTATGAATAAAGGAATAATCCAGTTTAACCACATTAATGTAAGTTTCTTTCTAGTGGGTATTCTATAAATGAATCGAAGAGTTTCATGGTTATCATCCATATCTTTCCCTCTGCAATGGAAAAACTTGAACGAAAAAGAAACTCATAATATAGTGAAAAAACCAATAGTTATAAACCCATAATCAAAAGAAGCAAGGGTGGTGGCATCTCGCCTGGCATACCCTCGTGTCTCAGCTTACCCTCGCACAATTCCATATCCAATGAAAATCAAGGAATACAAAAAACGAACACAACGAGTAGCTTCTCCACCCAAACAGACATGTCCATTCATACATGAAAAAATGATTATATATTACCAACTGAACTCTTCTAGTTTTTCATTGGTATTTTCAGTCAAAAAAATCAGAACACTTCAGTTAAGAAGAGAAAAATAAGTTTGAATCTGAGTTTCTAAAGGAGGACGAAAAATTAAAGATAATTGTCTCAGATTTTCTCTATGATTGGATCTTTGGATTTATCTCATTCATTATTTTTCTTTCGGACCTGTTGAGGATGAATAGTTATGTGTAACATTGGGTCTGAAACTAGTACTATACCTTGGACCTATTGCTAGTTCTATGAAATTTTGGGCCTACAACCAGTAACAAAACTTAGATATGCACCAGACCTCAGTTTTGTGGCTTGTTCTGTGGAATCTTGTTTCTGTAACCAAGATCATATTTCAGACCATGAGGCATATTTTTTAGTACACTCAACTCTCCTTAATATTTTTCTCTAACCCACTTTCTAGGCATACATTAAGGCTCTCAAAAATACTATTTCGAATCTGAGTTGCTAAAGGAGGACGAAAAATTAAAGATAATTGTCTCATATTTTCTCTATGATTAGATCTTTGGATTTATCACATTTATTATTTTTCGGACCCGCTGAGGATGAATAGTTCTGTGGAATTTTGGGTCTGCAACTAGTACTGTACCTTGGACCTATAGCTAGTTCTATGAAATTTTGGGCCTGCAACAAGTAACAGAACTTAACTCTACTCTCCTTAATCTTTCTCTTCAACCCACTTTCTAGGCATACATTAAGGCTCTCAAAAATATTATTTTGGACCTGAGTTGCTAAAGGAGGACGAAAAATTAAAGAAAATTGTCTTAGATTTTTTCTATGATTGGATCTTTGAATTTATCTCATTCATTATTTTTCACACATTTGGAGAAAACCCATTAGCCATAAAAGTTTCCCATTGAAACCAAAAGTGATTTGATACAAAACATAGGTTTTAACCTTTTATAGTTGATTGTTTCAAATAGATTTTTAATAAAATTGAAAAATATTCAATGTAAAACACATGCACATTAACATATAATTGTGATATTTTCCCTTATTTCCAACTTAGTGGACATACTTCTAGAAAAATCCCTTTTAATGAAGCAAATATATCCATAGTGATCCATTGATATTTGTTCACAAACAACTATTCCATTGTGGACTTTTATATCTCAAAACTATGCTCATTGAATTTATGCATCTATTTTTTAAAACTACTTGAAACTATTTTATTACAGCATAGGAATAATTTCGATATATCTCCCATTTTAATGGGGTGTATCACATTTCGAGAAAAACACATTAGCCATAAAAGTTTCCAATTGAAACCAAAAGTGATTTGATACAAAACATAGGTTTTAACCATATATAGTTTAATTGTTTCAAATAGATTTTTAATAAAATGAAAAATATTCAATGTAAAACACATAGTATTTAGAAACAAAAAGTAATTTTATACAAAACATAGGTTTTAACCTTATATAGTTAATTATTTTGAAAATAGATTCTTAATAAAATGAAAAAATTCAATGTAAAACACATGCACATTAACATATAATTGTGATATTTTCCCTTCTTTCAAACTAGTCCATCCTTCTAGAAATATCCCTTTTAATGAAGCAAATATAGCCATAGTGATCCACTGATATTTGTTCACCAACAACTATTCCATTTTGGAATTATACATCTCAAAACTATGCTCATTGAATTTATGCATCTATATCTTAAGCTACTTGGAACTATTTTATTTCACCATAGGAATGATTTCGATATGTCTCCCATTCTAATGGGGCGTATAACGTTTCTAGAAAAAACACATTAGCCATAAAAGTTTCCCATTGAAACCAAAAGTGATTTGATACAAAACATAGGTTTTAACCTTAAATAGTTTAATTGTTTCAAATATATTTTTAATAAAATGAAAAATATTCAATGTAAAACACATAGTATTTAGAAACAAAAATTAATTTGATACATAAAATAGGTTTTAACCTGATATAGTTAATTGTTTTGAAAATAGATTCTTAATAAAATGAAAAATATTCAATGTAAAACACATGCACATTAACATATAATTGTGATGTTTTCCCTTCTTTACAACTAGTCCATCCTTCTAGAAATATCCTTTTTAATGAAGCAATTATAGCCATAATGATCCACTGATATCTGTTCACCAAAAATTATTCCATTTTCGACTTACACATCTCAAAACTATGCTCATTGAATTTATGCATCTATATCTTTAAGCTACTTGAAACTATTTTATTTCACCATAGGAATCATTTCGATATGTCTCCCATTTTAATGGGGTGTATCACATTTCAAGAAAAAATACATTAGCCATAAAAGTTTCCCATTGAAACCAAAAGTGATTTGATACAAAACATAGGTTTTAACCTTATATAGGTAATTGTTTAAAATAGATTCTTAATTTAAAATGAAAAATATTCAATGCAAAATACATGCATTAACATATAATTGTGATATTTTCCCTTATTTCCAACTTAATGGATATCCTTCTAGAAAAATCCCTTTTAATGAAGTAGATATATCCATAGTGATCCACTGATATTTGTTCACAAACACCTCTTCCATTTTGGAATTATATATCTCAAAAATATGCTCATTGAATTTATGAATCTATATTTTTAAACTACTTGAAACTATTTTATTTTACCATAGGAATCATTTCGATATGTCTCCCATTTTAATGGGGTGTATCATATTTCAAGAAAAAACACATTAGCCATAAAAGTTTCCCATTGAAACCAAAAGTGATTTGATACAAAACATAGGTTTTAACCTTATATAGGTAATTGTTTCAAATAGATTCTTAATTTAAAATGAAAAATATTCAATGTAAAATACATGCATTAACATATAATTGTGATATTTTCCAAAATTAGTGGACATCCTTCGAGAAAAATCCCTTTTAATGAAGTAGATATATCCGTAGTGATCCACTGATATTTTTTCGCAAACAACTCTTCCATTTTGGACTTATATATCTCAAAACTATGCTCATTGAATTTATGAATCTATATTTTTAAAATACTTGAGACTAATTTATTACACCATAGGAATCATTTAGATATATCTCCCATTTTAATGGGGTGTATCACATTTCAAGAAAAGCACATTAGCTATAAAACACATGCATTCTTATACACCCTTATGTCTATGTAAAGTAGTGTGAGTGATTCCACGGGTCCTCTACACCCTTCATAAGGTATAATTGGGACAGTTAGTGTTAAATTCTACAAGTTCTATAGGCAGAGTCTGTAAAGGGCCAGGTACCCTCTCGATCTCATCTTTTCTCAAAGGTGACATATCCAGTAAATGCCCCTACAGTCAATCTCTGTAACAGATCTAAATAGAAGTTATTCATTTTAATATCCATAAACCTCAACCACTTTAAGGCAAACTGTGTACATGTGTCATTTCTCCCATAAATTCTTAGGCAAAGTTTTCTAAAGCATGTACATGTCATGTGGCTTTCTCCCATTAACTTGAAATCATGTTTTTTGTAAGTGAATAGAATAATTTTGCAAAGCATGTAAATGTCATTTCTCTCAAGCTTTAAGGCTTGAAAATTGAACCTAAAATGGCTGAACTCTCATAGAATTTTGAACTTCCATAGGATTTAGTCTGTCTCTTGAGTGTTAACTTCTACAAGTTCTAAAGGCAGAGTTTGTAAAGGGCCAGGTAGCCTCTGGATCTCATATTTTCTCAAAGGTGACATATCCAATAAATGCCCCTACAGTCAATCTCTGTAACGGATCTTTAAATAGAAGTTCTTCATTTTAATATCCATAAACCTCAACCACTTTAAGGAAAACTATGTACATGTTTCATTTCTCCCATAAATTCTTAGGCAAAGTTTTTAAAGCATGTACATGTCATGTTGGATTTCTCCCATTAAGCTTAAAGGATGTTTTTTGTAAGTGCATAAAATAATTTTGCAAAGCATGTAAATGTCATTTCTCTCAAGCTTTAAGGCCTAAAAATTGAACCTAAAGTGGCTGAACTCTCATAGAATTTTGAACTTTCATAGGATTTTAGTCTGCCTGTTGAGTGTTCCTAAAGGCTTCCTCCCATTAATTCTAGATGTGAATTCTACCATAAAATTTTTAAGTCAAACTTTAAGATAAACCATGCACATGTCATTTATCTCATGATCATGTGTCATTTCTCCCATGCATTTGCAATAAATATCAATTTAATATATATTTTTATTGAATTAGTTTTTTTTTTAGGGATAAGAAAACCATTGAATATGGTTGAAAAATCGAAATTATGCATAGAATTTTCTTGCTATCCCAATCGAGGGAAAGCAGTGATTGCATATGTTATTTCCAATATTGCAACTAGCACAGTCTTCCAAAGGAAAATGAATATACCAGAAAGAACAACAAATAATGAGGCATATTATATTGGATTGTTAGAAGGCTTGGAAACAGCAATGGAGTATGGATCAAATGGAATTGTAGTTTTCATCAATTCTGAACTTGTGTGCAACCAGATGAATGACATTTATCAAGATAAGAAGCAGAGGCTAAAAGAACTGCATGGAATAGCAAACAATATTGTTACCCAATTTCAATTTTTTAGTATAAGACATTGTTCAAATGTGAATAAGATGTCTGCTTATCTAGTGCATGGGGAAATGCCAAATTAGGATTCATCTATCAAAGATGAATTAATAGATGAATTAGAATTATATGGGGTAGTGTCAATGCAAGATTCATCTCTCAAAGATGAATTAGTTTTGAGACGCTCTTCTTCAAAAATGCAAGATTCATCTCTCAAATATGAATTAGTTTTGAGACGCTCTTCTTAAAAAATTATTGATGTACATTGTAACATATATTGGATATGTGTGTGTTTTGTACTTATAAATGCATATTTTTTAATGACAATGTGATTTTTTCAATTATATACCAAGTGTGCTTCCACCACACCATGTAAAGCGCAACTTGGTGAACTTCACATTTGCAACAAGTGGTGAACTTCACATTTTTATAAAATTAAAATGTGGGGACTTCAACAAATTTTTATTTAAATGGAGTTTCACTTCTTTTTTAATGACAATCTGTTTTTTTTCAATTTTATACCAAGTCTGCTCCCACCATGTAAAGAGAAATTTGGCGAATTTATCATTTTTATAATTTTTTTTTCTTAAATTGGGTTTCACACATCAATTAGTGCATATTAGTTTCACCAATTGAATAAAATTTAAAAAGGGAAATCATATCATATTCAAAGTTTTACACAAAATTTTGCCACCGTCCCTGCAATTCCCCGTCCCGCACATTGGAGGGCCTTTCCCATGACCTGTGAGCAGTGACATAATCTGAAACCACTTTCATGGCATCCCCCTTTACAAGGAAAATTATTCCCTTGAAGAAATTTTCCTCTGCAAAACCCTAAAAACTGATCTTTTAGCCTTGGCGCGACTAGCCAGTTTAGCCCTCATGCCAATAGGGAAAATCCACCATAGAGGGCGCACCAGCTGGCGCTCTGTCCCAGTGTCTCACTCGTGCCAAGCTTAATAAGGTACGTTTTTAAAAAATAAATGATGGAAGTTTGATTCCAACAAACTCCTGAATGACTCACTAAAATGAGTTGGGAGGTTTGGCTCTAGATCTCCATGTATGGGAGGTGGTTTTCCACCTATCATGGAAGCTTCCTTAGAGATAGGGCTAATCCCATGATTGTACCGATCCAAACTCCCCTTCCACCATCTATATAAGCTTTCCTTTTCCCTTAGCAAGTGAAGAGCTGAACTTGTAGCAAGGAGACTATAGTCAGACAGCCTTTCAGACCCAAGCTGAAGAGAGAGAGCTTTGTCCCATTTCTGACAGGCTTCATTGAGACGTGCTCTGCTGTCAGCCCCACAGAAGGAAGATCAAGCATCAGAGATTTGGGTTGTATCTTTCCTTTGTTATTTTAATGATAAGCGACATTGATTATGGTTTCATTCATGTGTCTATTTCTTGATGCAATGAATTACATCCTCTCTGACTGATGTATGGTTACAAGATTTACATTCTATTTTGTGTATCATTGTGTTTCTTTACATGTGTGTAGGTGTTCAGACGTGCTAAGAGGAAGGATCATGATCTGCCAAAGCGAAGGACGGGAAGCATCATCCTTTCTCCATTGACAATTGCGTAGGACCTGAGGTAGGAAATGCGTTATGTTTTGTCGTTTTTGTAACTAGAGACCTACATCACTGCATGAATAATTGTTGCTAGACCCGATCTGGGCTAGTAGGGATTGCCTCTGTCCGCACAGGGGATTTACCTCTCCAACAAACTAGCGACTCCACTGGGGAATCAGTTGGAGTTAGTCTTTTGTCTTTTGGTTGTTTTTTGACTTTTGATTGATTTATTTCCTCTTCTGGTTCGCCCTCTTTGGTCTTAGACCCTTGTTCAGCCCCAGAGGATCAGATCTGACCTCTTCTTTTCCGAAATTTTCATCTTTTCATGGTTGGCTTGATTAGCACAGTTTCCAGCTTGACAGTCGCGCCCACTAGCACAAGTTACCAGTTCATCACCTATGCCATCCCCTGTTTGGTGTAGATTACAGCCAGATAGTCGGGCCATTTCTTGTAGGTGCTATGGTTTTCCCTTATTCAGTATTTTTTTTGGTCAGTACTTTTGCTTCTGGGTTATTTTTAGATTTTTCTTGAAGTGGTGAGTCTGGTCTTGGTTGGGAGAAATTCTTTGTTTTTTAATTTTCAGGCATTGGTGCGTGTTGTCAATTAGCAACCCGTGCCAATTGGCCACTGGTGCTAGTTGTCAGTGAGCAAGTCGCACCAGTTGGTGCTAGTTTCACCCACAAAATTCGTGCCAATTTCAGGGTGTGTGAAAATTGAGTTTTTTTCCCTAAATCCTTCACCATTGTGTCTTTCCTTGCAGTCTTCTCTTTGTATGAGCATAGATTACATTGCTCTTTGTTCAATTGAAAAGTCTTTTTTCTTGATTGCTTGATTTAAAAGTGAATGAATGCCTTGTTTTGATCTCATGCTTTGGAAGTCCTCTTTGTGCTTGACCTCATATGTCTTGTAGCCTTCTGAGGGATTTTGTTACAAAGTGTTTAAAACAATGATTGCATTCTTAGTGTTTCTTTGCATCCCTTTTGCATTCATCCTTTCATTAAGGAGATTTGCGTTCATTTAGTTTTCGTCTCATAGTTTGCTTTTCGTTAAAATGCATTAGATCACATTGCATTGAAAAGTACTTTTTGAGATCCATCATTGAACTTAGATTACATCGTTTAATGATTGAAATCTAAAAATCGCATTGAGTGCATTCTCTTTCATTAAAAGCATGAATCAAGTAGATTCTCATTTCATCGAAAAATGCATTGAGTGCATTCTTATTCTTTCAAAAATAGGAAATTGTGCATAGATTACAATTGCATAGTTTAAAAAAAAACAAGAATTTTCATAGATTACATTGCATGATTCGCATCATTGAATGTTTTATATTACTTTTGGATAATGAAAGTCATCTAGTTTGGAAATTTTTTTTTTCAGTATTGTTCTTTGTTGCATCATTGTTGGGAACTCTTCCCTTAACTAGATAACATTCATCGAATTGAAAGATTTCTTTCCTCATATAACTGCATATAGGATATTGTCAGATGACATGCGGTAGGGCCTTGAAACCAAGACATAATTGAATATCAACTTTAAAATTTATTCAATCAACCTAATGAAGCATTGAAACCTAACAAAAAATTTTAGTGGTTTAGGCTTGAGACGTGTTCCGACGTCTTAAAACCTAGTAGCTGTTGTTCGCCATCTGGATTTAGATAGCACTAGTACAGACTTGTACTCCCCATACCATCGAATATATAATGGGATACCCCACTAGGTTGCAATCCTGTTATACATAGAAAGCCAAGTATGCCGCCTTGTAACCGTGATACACCGAACACAGCATTCGGGGAGACTACCTGCACGTACAAAAAGTCCTTGGTCATTTCTCTTTCATTTGATCACCAAGGTGTATATTGCATTTTATGGAAACTTGGTACACCTCTTACCTAGATTACCAGAGCAGTCAGTTTTATCTTTACTGACTCCCTAAATTTGAAAAGATCGTAAAGCACTTGTCCTTTAACACTTGTTTCCAAAATGAAAGTGATAGAGTAACCTTTTTCTTGTTTCTCAACTCTTAAAATATGAAATAGTAGAGTTTGGTTTCAGTTTTTTAAAATTAACTGCCCACGAAATATTCCTGGTTAAAGTTAGTTTCCTTACGGTTTTCTTTTGAGTTGTTTCTGATGGCAACTTTTGTGGAGTTCACCAACCAAGGAATCCCCTCCGAGGGGAATCTTGGTCCTTTTCCTCCTTTTGGGAATGTTGGTGTTCCTTGTATGGAAACGTTGTCCCTTCCCGGGTTAACTGTTGGGTTGCCTGTTTGGTTGTTTTCAACCTCTGTGGTCCCCAATTTCCCAGCTATTGTTCGATCAGTTCCTCCGCCTGAACAACGTCATGTTGATTCCAAGGTGGACCTCTCCCCTTCTTTGCCTATTTCTATGTCCTCCTCTTCTACTTCGCCTGGTGAAAGTCTGGATTTGAGTAACCAAGTGGCTAAGAATAAGAAGAAGAAGTAAGATAAGAGAGAGGCTAAGTCTACAGCTGTTGCTTATAAAACACCTGTTTTCAATGAACCTTCCAACCCTCCACAGAAAGTTAATTTCCATTGCATGTTGTGCCAGGGAAACCATCTTCTTCAAGACTTCCCTGGCATTCCTAAGGTGCTTGAAATATGGTCCAACGGTAGTCCGTCATTGCCTTTGGCTTCCAGGAGTCAGGTTGGGTGCACGTCTTCAGCTAGTGTTGCTAAAGCTCCTAAGAAGTAGGGTAAGCTCACCAATCCCTATAAGTTTTGTGAAGGGCATCATGCCATTCACCTTTGTCCATATATGGATGAAGCCAAGACAGTTTTGGACAAATCAATTGTTTCTGAATCGTGCCTTCTGGCTGGTTACAAACAAATTTCTTTGAGTCCTTCATCAGTTGATTCAACAGTCAGTCAAGAGTTATCCTTGGTCAGTCCCACTCCCCCGGACATTCACCATCATGAATCCATCCCTGACCAACCATTGGTCATGGGATCGATTGAGCTGGCCCCGTCTGTATTGCACCAGGTCTTTTCCATTGAGAGTGGATCTCACATCCCTTAGGTTCTTCTCATTTCTTCAGATTCGTCAGACTTGGAGAAAGATTCTCCTGTCCCTATACCTCAAGAAGCTACTCCTGCGCCTCCCGTGATGGAGGCCCCGGAGGATACCCCTCCCAACTCTGTGATGGAGGTCATGGAGGATGCTCCTTCTTCTACTGTAACACCAGGGGAAGACTATCTCGATTCAATGGTAGCCCCTCCAAGTATTTTGGTCACTTCCTTCGATTGGGGTTGATTCGTAGGTTATCGCCTTCCTTCTTATGTGCCCTTTGAGATCACGGTACAGGCCTCCCATCTGGTCGTACCCATCACCATTATAGATGAAGGTTTGTCTGTTAGTATTTTATCCTCAACTACTTGGCAAGCTTTCGGTTCACTACCGCTTGTGCCTATTACACGGAATATGTTGGCCTTTAACAGAATAACTATTCAACCGTTAGGGATCCTTCCAAAGTTGTCGGTTACTTTGGGAGGGAAAACTGTTCATATGGACGTGATGGTTGTTCCTAGCCCCTTAGACTTTAATTTACTCTTGGGTCGTGATTATACTTATTCCATGGGAGCGCTTCTCTCCTCCCTCTTTCGTGTGATGTGCTTTCCGCACCAAGGTCGGATCGTGACCATCGATCAGCTTGCGTTCTTTGGTCCTAAAATGACATATGGTCCACCATCCTCCCTTCTGGATATTTATCCGCTGGTTGTATCTTCCTCGCCGCACGTCAATTATGTGGATACCTGTCCTGTGCCCATATTCAGTGATAGTGCCGTTGTACATAAGGTGTTGGGGTCATTGGGTCCTGATTTCCAAGATGTTGTTCTCCCATCCAGTGTGGAACTCTTGGAAGCCATGAATTCTTAGTCATCATGATGAGTTGTCTTTGGAGCATGGTTCATCTGCTTGTGTCAAGCTCCTTAAACCACGAAACAAGGTATGTCGGAGTAGAGTTCATTTTCTTGTGACAAGCTCCTTAAAAAATGAAACAAGATCGCTGGAGCAGAGTTTGTTTTCTTGTGTCAAGCTCTTTAAAAAATGTAATAAGGTGTCCAGAGCATAGTTCGTTTTCTTGTGTCAAGCTTGTTAAAATATGAAACACGGTGTTTCTAGGATAGTTTGTCTTCTGTATCAACCTCGTTAAAAAATGAAACAAGGTCATCTGAGGATAGTTCTTTTAATGTGTCAACCTCTTTAAAACAATGAAACACATTCCCGTTCAATTCGAGTCTTTGATAAGATATCTTAAAATCCCAGTCGAGTTGTTCTCCTGATCTCGTAACTTGAACCTTCACTCCATCTGCCTTTCATATGGATTGAAGCTTGCGGGGCATGTACCTCGAATTGAGTCACCAAATTGGGAGCATGCTTACTTTTTTCAAGCATATTTTGTTTCCATTTCAAGCTTGTCTAAAAATGAAATCGGTTTCAAGCATAGTTTATCTTTGTTTCAAGCTTGTGTAAAAATGAAACCAACTTCAAGCAGAGTTTTTTGCTTTCAAGCTTGTGTAAAAATGAAACCATTCCTATTTTACCTCTTGAGATTTCCATTTTATTAGCCTGTTTTTCCAGATGAACCTTGGTTTTCTCACTCCATCGTCACTATCTGTTTGGCCGATCATATTCCTTCACTTGGTTGTTTTACCCATTCCTAGGGAACCGCTATGATGAGTGGTCTTGTTAGCCAGCCTCTCAACCTTTCTTTGTTCAGAGCAGTTCCACCATCACCGGAACCAGTTGCTTCCCTTTATACCACTCGTTCCTCTAGGAGGAGTCACCTTTCAACTCTTTTCTGACTCTCTAAAACTAAAAAGATTGCTAAGTCGCTTGTCATTTTGAGCTCGTTAAATTGGCTACAAAACAACATCTACCCAGTATACGTTTACCCCTTTTTTGGGCTAGGATAGATTATTTATGAAAAAGGAATACCCTAGACTATCACAACTAGGAGGTTTTCTCAGACACATTTTTCTACCTTTTCGGATCTGAGGAACTATCTATGAAAAGGGACTGTTGGAGTTTACTTTTCTGCTGTCTTTTCAAACTCTCTAAACATAAAAAGACACTGAGTTCTTCCTTTTTCAGACTCGTTAGAACCTGATGACATAGGGCTCTGTCGTAATGATGATACTCGAGTTCCTCCTTCCTAGGTCTTGTTAAATGTATTAGGTTGGATTTTTTCGAAGGACAAAATTATATGACAAGCATATGCTATCCTCGTCAAGCTTGTGTAAAAATAAAGAGGTACTCACCAGAAACAGTGGGGGAAAATGGAACGGGTATCACCATCATGTCGGCGGTATGTCGCTCTTGAGCATGGCAGTTGCCTGCATTCGTGTCAGGTTGGGAACATCTCATTTCATTTTCTGCTTACCTCCATGGGTTTGGGTAATCCTTCTTAACCACTCATCTGCTCCTTGCCTCATCATCATGACTTTTGATCCTTTGATGTTAAATACTGCCAAATCGAGTGTCGTGCCGCCGATATGTTCAAGAGAAGTTGGCCTTTGTAGTTTTCAACCTCCCTCTGATTCTCATATGATCCTGATTCACAAACATTATTTTCCTCTATCTCATGTCGATGATGTGGGAATCACTATGGCCCACCTTCGATTAAGGTCGTTTCCTGTCGACTTCAGCTCATTATCCAGGAAGCTGATCTAGAGACTCCCTTCAGGTACCTTGGAGTTTGCATGCCTCAATGGTAGGTTCTTCGCATTCGACGCAAGGTTTTCATCATTGGCTTTCGATCGAATGATTATGCGGGTGTTCAACGCCAACTCACTCTTCACATTCCATGGATTGTACCTCTAGTACCTTGAGGGCCATCATCATTATTCGTGATACCCCTCGCGTCTGTTAATGACTTTCATCATGGGCTGGTAATCAGACGATGTTCTTGTATGTTCGACTTCAGCTCACTTATTCACATTCTTGAACTTGTACTTTGTTTGGGTCGAGATGGAGCACAAGACCTTGGATTTTGTCTGATGGAATCCAGGCTGTAGGTTTTTGTGGATTATCATGATGGGTTACATGACTCATTCATTGGATGGCTCCGACCATACCTGAGTCTACTTTTTGATCCTTTCTAGATGGTTTTGTCCATACCTTTGATCCTGATTATTGTATACTCTATTATGGATGGCTGCGGCCATACCACATATCATGTATTTGAGAAATCAGTTGTATATGTCTACGTAGGTTTTCCGACAACAGTGTTTTCATTTGGGCACATTCTCATAAAGAATTTCACCCCTCTCTCTCTCTCGGGCCTCATGCTTTAGGGGGCATCTGTTACACAACATTTTTTCACCGTCCCTGCAATTCCCCATCCCACACATTGGAGGGCCTTTCCCGTGACCTGTGAGTAGTGACATAACCTGTAACCACTTTCATGGCATCCTACTTTACAAGGACAATTATTCCCTTGAACAAAGTTTCCTTTGCAAAACCATAAAAATGGATCTTTTAGCCTCGGTGTGACTAGCCAGTTCAGCCCTCGCGCCAATGGGGAAAATCCACCATAGAGGGCGCGCCAACTGGCGCTCTGTCCCAATGTCTCACTCACGCCAAGATTAATAAGGGATGTTTTTTAAAAATAAATGATGGAATTTTGATTCCAACAAACTCCTAAACGAGTCACTAAAATGAGTTGGGAGGTTTGGCTCCATATCTCCATGTATGGGAGGTGGTTTTCCACCTATCATGAAAGCTTCCTTAGAGATAGGGCCAATCCCATGATTGTAGGGATCCCATCTCCCCTTCCACCATCTATATAAGCTTGCCTTTTCCCTTACCAAGCGAAGAGTTGAACTTGTAGCAAGCAGACTATAGCCAGACAGCCTTTGAGAGCCAAGCTGAAAAGAGAGAGCTTTGTCCCGTTTTCGACAGGCTTCGTTGAGATGTGCTCCTCTGTCAGCCCCGCCGAAGGAATATCAAGCATCAGAGCTTTGTGTTGTATATTTCCTTTGTTATTTTAATGATAAGCGACTTTGATTATGGTTTCATTCATGTGTCTATTTCTTGATAAAATGAATTACATCCTCTCTGACTGATGTATGGTTACAAGATTCAGATTTTATACGGTATATCGTTGTATTCTTCGCATATGTGCAGGTGTTCGGACGTGCTAAGCGGAAGGATCGTGATCTGCCAAAGTGAAGGATGGGAAGCGTCATCCTTTATTCAACGACCACTGCATAGGACTTGAGGTAGGAAATTCATTATGTTTTGTTGTTTTGTAACTAGAAACCTGCGTGACTGCGTGACTGATTGTTGCTAGACTTGATCTGGGCTAGTAGGGATTGCCTCTCTCTACAGAGGGGATTTACCTCTCCAACAAAAAGAGATAGAAAGGTTAAATATTGAATTTAAGCATTTCACTAGTTGAATAAAATTCAAAAAGGACAAGTCTGAAATAGAATCTCATTCACAGGATAGAAAGGTTAAATTTCTTCTCCACATAATAACTCAAGGCAATCTCTTTTGACAAATTCACTCATCCAAAGTGTAGATTTAGGTGATTACTAATGTCATCAATTTACCAATTTATAAATCAACAAGGCTTCCTAGTTGAGTGGATTAATGACATTGACTCCAATTCAACAAACATATATCTACTTCTTATCTTTCCAATAAAAATTAAAGGGATTTATATGGGAAAGAGAGACAAAGCATATAGCACATCAACTACTTTTTAGAGGTCAATGAAGGTATCTAGTGAAATGGAAAAGGTCAGAGAAGGCCCAACCAATAGGACTTTTCATCATGTGGGAAAATGTTTGGAACACTTGATTGTATTCAAGTAATCTTAAGATTGCTTTTGATCTCTACATACTCTTGTTTGAGTGAAAAAATTTCCAATGGGAAGAACATAGCTTTTCAATCCAACTAACCATATCAATTGAGCTCTATTTCAAAAAAGAGTAAAGAAAAGCTAACATTCCAACAAAATAAAATTCTTGGCTGTCATTTTTTATTGTAATAGCTAAATCATATTAAGGATTCTGCATCCAGAAACAATTTCAATGAAGAGAATAATAAGAATCTAAAAGTTTCTAAAAAGAATTATTGCCTCTTTATTCTTTTTAAGAATAATTTAAGAATTCTTTTTAGAAACTTTTGGATTTTTATTATTCTCTTCATTGAAATTGTTTTTGGATGGAGAATCATTAATATGATTTAGCTATTCCAATAAAAAATAAAAACCAAGGATGTTATTTTGTTGGCTTTTTGGTTTCTTTTACTCTTTTTTCAAATAGAGCTCAATTGATATGGTTAGTTGGATTGAAAACCTATGTTATTCCCATTGGAAAATTTTTCACTCAAACAAGAGTATGTAGAGATAAAAAACAATCTTAAGATTACTTTCAAGTACAATCAAGTGTTCCAAACATTTTCCCACATGATGAAAACTCCTATTGGTTGAGCCTTTTCTGACCTTTTCCATTTCACTAGATACCTTCATTGACCTCTAAAATGTAGTTGATGGGCTATATGTTCTGCCTCTATCCCTTATAAATCCATTTAATTTTCGTTGGAAATATAAGAAGTAGATATATGTATGTTGAATTGGGGTCAATGTCATTAATGCACTGAACTAGTTAGCCTTGTTGATTTATAAATTGGTAAATTGATGACATTAGTAATCACCTAAGCTACACTTTGGGTGAGTGACTTTGTCAAAAGAATATTTCCTTGAGTTACTATATGGAGAAGAAATTTAACCTTTCTATCCCATGAATAAGATTCTATTTCAGATTTTTCCTTTTTGAATTTTATTCAACTAGTGAAATGCTTATGCAATATTTAACCTTTCTATCTCTTTGAATATGATATGAGTTCCATTTTTAAATTTTATTCAATTGGTGAAACTACTATACAATTCTAGATAGTAGTTATTTAGTAGATTTAATGCTTTGGTCCTTCCCTTCCAGCAATTGAACCAATGATGAAGTTTCTTATTTCTCCATTTCTCATAGGATTGGTGTGGATGACCTACTTCCCATTCGTATTTGTTGGTCTTGGATTGGAAGGATTATCTCTCTCCTTGCATGGTAAGGGACATATTAATATAGATGTATACTGACTTAAATTAAATTTTTTAATTTTAGGTTTCTATAGAGGATTTATTTTCTCCACGGACTCTAGCGATGGAGATAGGAACATCCACAACATTTCAACCATTGAACAAGTTGTCTATTTTTTTTTTTAATATTATTGAAAATAATTTTATATCTATATATCTATATATATGTGTGTGTGTGTGTGTGTGTGTGTGTGTGTGTGCATTTTTAGTTGAAAATTTTTAATATATATTGGGGAAGTTGTAGCAGACGAGCAACAAATGGAGAGGGAACCTCATGAGGTATTGCATGATTTTGTTTTATATTTTGTTTTTTACATGAAGTTATATATATTCTCACTCAATTTTAAAACATCAAATTTTAATGTTTTTACATGCATTGTGTATAGGTTCCCCATGCTTTGCAGGATAGCTCATGGATTGAGACTTTGTTGGGAAAGACACTAAATCCATCTGTATTTGATGGATGATTTTTAGATTTGATTGAGGTTTCTAGTCTTAAATTTACTTTTTTATATATTATCTAGGTGAAGTAATATATATAACTTGATACTTGATACTTGTGAGATATACAAATTTTGGACATATTTTATGTGAACTACATTTGGATAGTTGAACTACTAGTAATGGTGTGATATATAAATTAATGATTTTATTTTGAACTACATTTGGCATATGAAGTAATGTTGTGTTATAATTTGTTTTGTTTTTAAAACTTAATTTTTGGATGGTTGAAGTACATTTGGCATGTGAAGTAATTTTGTGTTATAATTTGTTTGTTTTTTAAAACTTAATTTTTGGATAGTTTTCAAACTACTAGTAATGTTGTCATCTATAAATTAATTTTTTTCTTTTGATCCACATTTGGCATGTGATATAATGTTAAATGTTTTTATTGGATATTTTAACTACAATTGGCATGGCATGTGAAGTAATGTTTTGATATAATCAAAAAGTTTTGAAAACTCAAGTTTTGGATGGTTGAAGTACATGTGGCATGTGAAGTAATGTTGTGATCTATAATTTTTTGTTAAATTAGAACTTTTAAGTTTTGGATGGTTGATCTACATTTGGCATGTGATATAATGTTAAATGTTTTTATTGGATAGTTGAACTATAATTAGCTTGGCATGTGAAGTAATGTTGTGAAGTACAATACATATATATATATATATATATATATATATATATATATATATATATATATATATATATAAACAATCATAAGATTCTAGGTCTTGTTAGATGTGTTGAAAATAATCATAGTATTTTAGAGATCAATATTTAATGTACATATATGTCCATTATTTTTCATCAATGCACATAGAAAATCTATTTGAATATTTCATTGCTTTCGAGAACATATATATCTAGTACTTCAACATTTTTCATCAATGTCAATAGAATTAAGCTACTTTTCATCAATGGCTATAGAATTTAGCTACTTTTAGTTAATTGCATTCTAAAACATATATATTCAGTACATGAAACATTTTTCATCAATGCACATGGGAAAACTACTTGAACAATTAATTTCATTCTAGACCACACACACACACACACACACACACACACACACACACACACACACACACAGATATATATATATATATATATATATCCAATACGTGCAACATTTTTCATCAATGCACATAGAAAAGCTACTTTCAGTTAATTGCCTAGAACATATCCAACCATTGGTCAAACAAATTTTTTACTAGATTTTCTATGAGGAATAGAGATCTGGGTCAAATCCCACCAAAAGCCAGAGAAGTGCTTAGAGTCTCTTGTCTGGAAGGAATATCCATACAAAACTATACTGTGGATGACTTATTTACATTCTATACTTTTTACCAGAAAATCCCACGAGAAAAACTGGTCACATTCAGTCCGTGTATATATCCAGTACGTGCAACATTTTTCATCAATGCACATAGAAAAACTACTTTCAGTTAATTGCATTCTAGAACATATATATTTAGTACCTGAAACATTTTTCATCAATGCACATATAGTAAAACTACTTGAACAGTTAATTGTATTCTAGAACATACAAATTGTTTTGGTACATGCACACTAGGATCAACTGAAACTAGCTTTTCTATACATGCATTGAAGAAAAATGTTGCATGTATTGGATATATATATATATCCAATACATGCAACATTTTTCTTCAATGCATGTATAGAAAAGCTAGTTTGAGTTGATCCTAGTGTGCATGTACCAAAACAATTTGTACATGTGAAAACACTTGCACATATAACATAACAAGGCAGCTCAATTTTTAGTTGAGTTATGGAAGTTATAAAACATAATCCAAAGAGAAGAAATTGTTGGGCAGTTCAATCAAAAAAATTCCAATGGAATGCCATCTTCAATGATCCGTTCATGATCGGATTTTGACATTTTCAATTTCTTAATTTTTCTTTTTTTCTTTGATTGAACCTCTATCAACTTTATGCATGTTGCACACACCAAGTGACTATATTGACAACTTATGAAATCAGGTTCATTGTCTTCAAAGTAAACAAAATCCCCACTTTGATTAGTTTGTCTGAAAAAATATCCTTTCAGTATAATAGATCCTATTTCATATGGAAACCCGTGATCATTATAGTTTTATAATAATTTCATTTTTCATTCAATCCAACGCATAAAATAATACTTCAAATTTTCGTTGTTGTCAACAGGTGCAATTACCAAATAAACATCTCCCGTACTATAAAACAAACTTAACAAACTTATGTATTTAAATTGATTTCTAGATCTTTATCATTTGAAAGCAATTCAAATGTTACCTTCTCTAGCAAGATCAGAAACTTGATCACCATAGGATGATATTGTAGTTTCCTTTGATTGCATTTCTTCAAACATTGCAACAGACATTTTTCCCTTTGTATTTAGTTCTATATGTTTCTAATCTTTTACATTCATTTTTTTTTCACAAACTTCATTGGATTCTATGTTGTCTATGCAAACATGAAAAAAACAAGAATATTTTATTTTATCCAATGCCAACACTTTTCTGGACAACTTTGTTTTAATTGAATGCAATTTTTGAGTCTGTTTTATTGTTTCAACGTCATTTCCAATTGATCTATCTACTTCTTCGATCTCAATATGCCATAAAAAACTTTATATGGAAAATTCGAAGAAGAATGTAAATATGATATCAAAATACAATCAAAGATAATCAATCTGAGATAATCAATTTGTGATAAATGTACATTGTTTAAAGTTATATATTCAACAAAAATTAAAATGAATGTACCTTCGCACTTCCCTTGATCGGTTAGTCTCATGTATTAGAGCAGCAATGCACCATTGAACAAATTCTTTAGTGTCCACAAGTTGGCTTGCAGAGGGATTCATTTGATATCTTCGAAGTGCTCATTTTATGCATGCCCCTGCACCGTCATGTTCTCCTTTTCCATGAACAGTCTCAAAGAAATTCCAACAATGTTTAATGCACATTTTCTTATGAAGAAAACACAACCAAAAGAATGATCGTGCAGATTTGAATTGACCTGTGCATCCATCTGACCATATCCAATGTTCATTGAATGTTATTCCACGACTTTTCAAGGAGTCATAAATCTTTCCAAAATAGTGTTGTACAAAATGTGTATCATGTGTACGATCATCATTGATATAAAAGTGAAATTCTTTAATAAAATATCGATTTTCACTGGTGCTTTCTATGTGATCGACATTTTTTTTAGCATGTCTATATAGAATATGGATGAGCATGGAGACTTGGTCAGAATGATAGTACTCACTCTGAATTTATTTTTGTGGAACAAATGTGTAGTTTTCTGCAAAATCAATTACTGGCAAAATGGTCCTTGGTGGAAAAAATTCATGGGATTTTTTGAATTGCAAGTCTTGCCATCGATCTCTATGGGAATTCTTAGTGTATTTATAAATTTATGCCTCAAACTTTCTCAAAAAGTCTATCACAAAAATTTCTTCTTCTCGTAATTCAATTATTTTAGCACTATTTTCACTTTGAGTCGATGTATGGATATATTCATATCTCTTCCTTTTCACTTTCATGTTGGACAATGATTGATCATTTATATCAATACGATATTTGTTCTGAAATTTAGTCAAATTTCCATAATTATCACATTTTTTACCACCAACACATTTATTTTTGTAAAATAGTTCATCGCTTTGTCTTTCACATAGAATTTGAGATATGAAATCACAAATTGTGGAAAGAGGAGGTGAATCCTTCCAAAATGTTCTACCAAAATTAAGGAATGTGTCATAATATAACTCAAATTCCACATGATAACGACAACAACAAGTGTCGTGTACGATGATAGGTTTTACATACCATGGTTTTTGTTGAACAAAATCACTGATTGACACATGAATTTCATGATTCCCTTCTTTGAACTTGTTGAAAAACTCTATTTGAGTGGTTTCCAAGAAATGTTTTTCATGTTCTTCGTATTGATTTTGTGCTATTCTTCTTCGCATCACATCCCTTGCATTTGGCGAAACACGTGAATTTTTCTTCCAATATTCATATATTATTTTTTTAACATGTTCTCCAAGTCTATATTTGTATGGTTGTCTACAAATAGCTCTCCAACAAGTGAGTTCATCATTTACATCTATTTGTAACCGAAATTTCCGATGTTTGTGCAAAGTTTTTCGTGAGGTTCGTAATGCTCATGTGATAGATTTTACCAGGCGATTCTCTTTAGTACTTGATGAAACCACTACCATATGTATTGCTCTACGTACAACTGAAACATTTTTTTGTCTAGATCTTATAATTGAATTTATAGCACTATTTATATTTTGTATCACATTTTCCTTCATTTTTTTTTTTAATCTTTGGTTGATTTTTGAATACCCAATAAAGTCGTAGCTTCTTTTAATTTTCTTAATGATAAGAGACCTTTCAACATTTGGGCTTGAAATGTCACATTTTCATTTATGAAGTACATATCAAAAATGAATTTAACAAGATATCATATATAATGGTTAGCTCTTTTATCTCCATATGTGTGAGTGTCAACATTTTCTAACATCTTATCATCGACATTGATTTCATTTGTACATATTCGAATGAATAGTACATAATAAGTTTACATATTCAATAAATAACTAAATTAATAAATATATGTATAATTTCAATAATACGTGCATGTGTTCAATATATATATATATTTCTTTCAACATTTTCAACATCTTCAATCATTGGTTCAATATCTCTTTCACTTTCTCTTTCAAAATTTTGTATCTCATCATCAATGTTTTGAGGATTATCTCTACATGTTTACATTGCAAAATATTTTTCAAATTAGTTCATTAAATAAAAATTAAGCTTCACATTTTACACTAGGGAAATTTTAAATATATCAAACTAATAATATTTACATTTACATACCTACTTCAACTTCTAGTTTAGGTTGATTTTCCCCTTAAATATTTGAGAGTGCTTATATATTTCTTTTGCGAGATTGTGTCGTCTCTTCTCTACGTTTCTCAGGGTCTCTTTTTCGATCATATTTTCTCATACAATTCCTTCGATTTCCCATGATAATTGAGTATGAAGTTCAAAAAATTTCCTTAAAAAATTTAGACAAAAGCTCCATTAAAAAAAAAATAGCACAAAAGATTTAATTTTAAAAAAACTCATTTTAAATTTTTTGCAAAAACTACATACTTCAATTAAAAACACTTACTTCAAAAAATCCGAGGAAAAAATGTCTTATAAAAATGAAACGAAGCTCAAAATATTTCCTTCCAAGTCCTACAGAAAATTTTCATTTAAAAAGTTAGACAAAAACTCATTTTAAAAAATCATTATAAAAGATTTACTTCAACCCAAAACACATACTGTAAAAAAAATGTCACTTTAAAAAATGCCTCCAAAAAATGTCCATTAAAAATTAATTCCAACTTCTTAAAAAATGCCACTTTAAAAAATACTTCAAAAAAGCCTCTAAAAAAAATACTTCCAAAAAATTTCCTTTGAATATTAAGCCTAAAAAGAGTCCTTTCGAAATTAAGCTCAAATCTATACCTTCAAAAACAATGAAAATTAAGCCCAAATCCATACTTTCAAATAAAATGAAGCCCAAAAAACATCCAAAAAATATTTCAAATACCTCCAAGAAATGTCCTTTGAATGTTCCTCCAAGAAAAGTCCTTAAACCCGTCACATTTTTTTGCAAAAATGTTCTTTGAATGTACCTCCAAGAAAATTCCTTAAACTAAAAACAATTCTTTGCAAAATCAGACGAAGAAGTTTATAAAATCAGACCAAATGTGCGAAAATATGCGACAATAATGAATGATTTCGCGGCAATTTATATTGCCACGAAATGTTTTTTTGGAGGGGCTCTGTGGTATTTTTCGGCCGACGGAAAATTGGGTAAAATTTCGCCCGAAATTTAATACAAAATTCGGCCGAACTTTTATGTCATTAGACTTGACGGACCGTCGGTGCAAAAAACAATTCGACTGAACTTTTTTTAAGAGTTCGGCCGAACTAACGTGTCAGCAATTATGCAGAACCAAGCTCTGAATACGTATCTACAACTTTGGACTGATTAAACTCCATGAAACATTCGGAATTAAGTGTCAGAACCAAGATAAACATTTTCAGAATTGAATCTACTTTAAGGAAATATAACTTTTATGGAATTTCATAAATATTTACTAATTTTAATTAATTTTGTAATAAAACGGGTGCAAAAAATTTCTTAAGGTCATTATGATTCATTGAAATCATAATTCTGTATCTTCCAACATACATTGTAAAAAAATTAAATAAATTATGGTGCATTATATTGGTTCGTTGTCTCTAATGGGTATTTTTTAGATTTTTAGTTTATAACTTATATGTTAAGAAATTTCTTGCATCAAGATACATGTTCCAAATATGCAATTTTTTCATATTGGACCAGTTCAAAAAATTCTAGTAATTATGACATGCATTCGTTGGCTTTATAAATATGATGAAACCGAAGTAGACTCTGTCTAGATTGTCGTAACCCATTTTGTTTCTCAAACACACAAATTTTCAAAGAATACAACATTGCGTATTAAAATGACTTCTTATGAATCCTTTGATTGTTAAAAAACACACACTCAAAGAAACGCTAAGTTGACATATCAAATGTGTATAAAAAAATTCCAAAAAATAAGTAATAGAAAGCTAATAAAATTTCTGACAACTTTTTTTTTTTTTAATCGCAAAATGAAATTCTAAACAGAAAAATTGTTTTAGCTTGCAGAAAGTTGAAGAACAGAAAAAATGAAAGTTTTTTCTCACAAAAGGGCAAAAAGTGTAACCCAACTTCACATTTTCACCCTTTCAGGAGGAGAAGTACAGAAAGATGTAGAAATTGAGCTTGCACTTCCCAAGCTAATCATCAAACCTTGAGAAGAGCTTGTCAGCAACAAGCATAGAACCAGTCTTGGATATGAAAATGAGGTGTCCTTTTATATTCCAAACTACTCTAAGCCCATCAAATTTCAGAGTGCCAAATTTCTTCATGATAGTTCACCTTCAGCTATTCCAAATTATACTCCTCTTCCACAAAATATTGTGAAATTCCAACAATGTGACCGAGTTGGCCATATGAGAGATCATTTTTTCCATCTTCACCCGTGCAAGCATTGTGGTCAGCACACTCATTATTCACACAGATGCTTTAAAAAAAAGCCTCTTGCAAGAACACATACTCATCTTGGATGGATTTCTTCTTGGCAATGGGCATCAACGACCAAGAAGAGGTTTTATTCATATGTTAGAACTTGTTCTAGAATATTAAACAGTATTGCAGTTGAGTTTTCGCCATCATCTCACATTGTATCTAACAAGGAGGGGGAATGATGGTCATCTACAAGCCAAAGACACAAAAGTTCAAGCGAGCGTGAGCCAAATCCTATCATTCTAGATTCAGATTTGTAGCCAGAGACATAAAAGTTCAAGTAAGCCTAAGCCCCAACCTACCATTCCATATTCAGATTTGTATCTAGAGACACATATGCCCATAAGCATGCCTTTGGTTGGTGGTCAGCCTTAAACTATCTATGTGATGTTGATTTTATTCCTCTTCAAATAATTGGTGACAATTCCTGTAGCAGAAGAATTCAACTTCTTGCTAGTTTTGGAGGACTTCTAGGAAATGAATTAAGCATTCCAGAGTTGTTGGTCATTGCGTCGAGAGGCGCAATCTACAGCCCAGTATGACCTTGATGTCAAGTATGTCACGTCCTCAAAAAATAATAAATTTTATTTTTTCTAATGTTGACCAAAGCATTAACCTAATCTTTGATTTTCTATAACTTGAATATTTAGATTATATATAACTTTTTAAACTTATTAATGGGCTGAGATTAATTACTAAAATACAATTATGTATTATTTATATAATTTGAATGGATAATAAATTATCACACCCATTTCATAATTGCTTTATTATATACGTGAATTTGAATGGATCATAAATTTACCTTTAACAAAAAAAATTACCACATTGAATTTCCAAATTAAGTAAAATTTTAAACATATTTACTCTTTACTAAAGTCAATACCATTTCCTAAATCAAAGGAAAAGAGTTAATTCAACACAAACAATCAAAATCCAAAATATTTTAATATTTCTTTTAATTAAATATTTGTAAAATGAATCTTTAAAATAAAACCCATGTTGTATGGATAAATTAAAATCTTTAAACATATAAATATTTCCCCATCAAAATTGAAATATTTCAAAATTTAAATAAATAAAAATCTAAATAAACCAGAGGTATAGTAAATAAATAAAACCTATTTTTATACTTACTCCAGAGCTATGGTAAATAAATAAAAATATATATATACTAGATGTATGGTAAATAAATAAAAACTTATTTTTATATTTACTCCATAAACCTTTTTATATTTAAAAAAATTCAAAAAGCAAGGTTTTATTTAGATGAAGCCTATGGGACTAATACCATGGGACAAATTAATATTGATACAATGGGCTAAATACCATGGGCCAAATACCATATTTATAAAAGAAGTGTGCTAAATAAATAAATACAAAAAGGTATAAAGAGGTATGATAAATAAATAAATATAAAATAGGTATAAAGAGGTATGGTAAATAAATAAATATAAAATAGGTATAAGGAGGTAAGGTATATAAATAAAAATATATCAAATATGATTATATATAAAAATCTAATTGTAACAAGCCTATGGGCCAAATACAATAGTAAATGAAAGAGGTATGGTAAATAAATAAAAATATAAATAAACAAGAGGTATGGTAAGTAAATAAAAGATCTTTTCATATTTACTTCATAATTTGCTTTATATTTATGAATACTCAAAAAATAGGTTTTATTTAGGTGAAGCCTATGGTCCAAATACCATGGGCTAAATTATTATTAATACCATGCAATAAAACATTATTAACCCTAATATAATATTAAAAGATTATTATTATTATTAAATTTAATAACTTTCTATTAATACAATATTAAATTTATTATATTATAATATGTATAAATGTATCATGATATATATCAACTATATATATATATATGGGAGGGAAGAATAAAGATATAGAGTGATAGAGGTGGAGATATAGGGGGATTCGCAAGGGAGATATGGAGATAAACTAAAGGAAATGGGAGAGGAGGAATGAAGAGAGAGAGATGGAGACACAAATATGGAGGAGGGGGAGAGAGAAGGAGAGGGGAAGGGAGGTAGTGATAGGATTAGAGGACACAAAGATGGCGGAAGAGAGAGGGGGGTAAGAGATAAAGGCAGAGAGAGATGGCAGAAGAGAGAGGAAGGTAAGAGAAAAAGGGAGAGATAGGATGGACCAGAGAGAGGACTTAAGAGAGGGAGGGATAGAGAGAATTTGGATGGGGAGAGAGGGAGGGAAGAAGAAATATATATATATATATATAGAGAGAGAGATAAGTGGAGAGAGAGAGAGGGAGTAGCAAGGGAGAGATGGAGAGAGAGTTGTATGTTTAGGGGTGGGAAAATATACAAAGTAGGATGTATGGAGAGAAGGGGGGAGAGAATGAGAGAGGGGCGGAGAGAGAGAGAGAGAGAGAGAGAGAGAGAGAGAGAGAGAGAGAGGGAGGTAGGAGAGAAAGGGAGAGAAGGGAAGGATGAGAGAGAGGAGGAGAATGATGGGGGAAGAGAGAGTATTGGAGGGAAAAGAGAGAGAGAGAGAGAGAGAGAGAGAGAGAGAGTAAGGTCAAGGAAGTGAGAGGGAGGTAGGAGAGAAAGGGAAAGAGGGGACTTGAGAGAGAGGAGGAGAGAGGGATCAATAGAGAGATGAAGTTGGAGTGGGAGAGAGGTAGGAAATAATAAATATAGAGAGTGAGAAGTGGAGAGAGAGAAGGAGTGACAAGGGAGAGATAGAGAGAGAGTGTGTATGTTTGGGGTTGAGATAAAGACACAAATAAGGAGAGATGGGGATAAGGGGGGAGAGAATGAGAGATCAGGAGAGAGGGAGGGATATAGTAACATAGTTGGTGGGTGAAGAGAGAGAGAGAGAGAGAGATGGGAGAGAAAGGGAAAGAGTGGAAGGAAGAGAGAGGATGTGAGAGAGTAGAGAGAGGGAGGGAAAGAGAGATGGACTTGGAGGGGGAGAGAGAGAGAGGTAAGAAGAAATACATAGAGAGGTAAAGGTGGAGAGAGAGAGAGAGAGAGAGAGAGAGAGAAGGAAGATTGAGAGAGAGGGAGAGAGGAGATAAGGAGGAAAGAGATATATTAGCGGGGAAGAGGGAGAGAATGGGAAGATAGAGATATAGATGGAAGGTGAAGAGAGGGAAGAAGAGAGAGATGGGGAGAGGGAGGGAGTGACAGATATTGATAGATATGGAGTGCGAGAGCATGTGTGTTTAGGGGGGTGAGATAGAGAGACAAAAAAGAAGAGATGGAGGGGGATATAGATATGGATGGAGGGTGGAGAGAGGGAAGAATATTTCTTACACTAGATGGATTGATTTAAGTGGATATGGTTATTTCTAATCCTATTTGATTGTTTGCACTAGATTCATCGATTTTAGTGTAGATATTTTTTTCTAATGATATTTGATTACTTGCACTAAATGCATTGATTTCAATGTAGGTGGTGATTTCTAATAGTATTTGATTGTTTGCACTGGATGTGTTGATTTCAATGTAGATGTTGATTTATAATTATATTTCATTGCTTGCACTAGATGCATTGATTTCAATGTAGATGATTCCTAATCCTATTTGATTTTTGCACTATATGCATTGATTTCAATGTAGAAGTTATTTTATAATCTTATTTGATTGCTTGCATTAAATGCACTGATTTCAAAGTAGATGTTGATTTCTGATTTGATGTAATTGGATATATGATGGTACATTAATTTTAAAGTGATTGGATTAAAAATATGCATTGATTTTAGTGTAAGCACAAAACGGTATTGACAATGCACATTGATTTTTGTGTTATAGTAATTTAACCCATTAATATTGGAGAGCAAGAGAGACAAGTATCATGTTTACTACAACAGCTCGAGCTAAAGATTTAAATTATTTATGATTTAAATTTTCTTTTTCATATAATCGATATGAAAAGATGACAAAACTAACAAGGGTGACAATAAGAATAGTAGAAGAGAATAGTTTGAGATTGATCACAATGAAGACTATTTGTAACATGAGTACATTCTTATTATTCACATTTTCTATCTTTCAACATTATTATTGTCACTTTGCATTCAAAAAAATTATTTCATCATTTTTCATCATTAAAGTTATTAACAATATTTATCATCTCAAAAAACTGAGGTAACTAAGAAAATTTAAAATTAAAATGACCAAGTTAATCTCAGAAATATTTAGCATATTTAAAATTATTATATTAATATTTGATATATTTACATATTATTGATAAAATTAATCATATCTTCGATAGATTTTCCTTGGGAGCACACGACTGAAACCAGCCTAGATCCATCTTAACTCCGGATCTATCAAGCACCGAGAGGGATCAAATCTCTTGAGGTGCAAATCTTTCCTCAAGTTTTGCACTCAAAAAAGAGGTTTGCACCTTGAGAGATTTGATCCCTTTCGCCGCTTGATAGATCCGGAGTTAAGATGGATCTAGGTTGGTCCTTAAACCATTGCATATTGTATACCTCCTTTCATCAGGTGAAGGTCTCCCTCTTCCATGAGCACTTCTACTCATGAGAAATCTCATCTTCTTGCAAATTTGGGAAGACTTTGGGAGGCGCACTAAGTGTTCTAGTGTTTTTGGTCATCCTTAAACCACCTCCTTATGCCAACATTTAGAGAGCTCATTCAGCCTAGTGCTTTCATGCATACTTTGCACATTCATATTAAAACTCTCTTCTTGGACTCATACATACACCTTCGGATTAAGGGGTGGAATGTTGGACACAAAATCCTCCTAGGGTTAGTGTGGGAGTTGAATGTTCAAGAGGAGTCCAAGAGACCACTTGGAATGTGAAACCAAGGGTCACTCCAATGTATTATATATGTATGTCCTATGTGTTTACGATACTTGTGTTTGTGAGTTCTAGGAGTTATCTATGTGTGTCTATATAATGTAGTAGTTTTCCAAGAAGTTTGATTAAATAAGATTTGGTATTATTCTTGTGTCTCTATGATTCTCTAATATTTTCCAAGAGAATGCGGTGAAACTTTCCAAAAAATTATACTCTAAGCGTGTAAATCGGAACAAATAGTATAGATGTATGTAGGTTAAGTCAAGTCTCATATCCTCATGCGTAAAATCTTGACCTAGAATTGCATTTCATGTTTCTCTTGTTTCTTGGCACCAGTACATAATTGGAAAAGAGATGTTGTAATGATGCTTGAGCGAAAATAACTCATATAAATAAGTACATTTTGGTTGTTCTAAAAAACGTTATTGGTGAGAAAGCATTTAGATTTCATATATTGTCCCTTTTTTTTCCCACCCATACCGGTGGAATGATAATAACCAATTTTCATAGAATACCATAACCCGTTCTTATGGGAAAAAAATTATAACTACTATATAGCAATATATCGAGTAAATGATCATGTTAGGAATTTACGGTGTCGAATACTGTTGAATGAATTTCAATATGATCTCTTGCG